>JBAMBJ010001143.1:0-88501 GCA_037043495.1 Drosophila recens | reverse complement strand
TTTACTCTACAGCGCTCATTCATTGACAGTTTTTTATCATGTTTGTCATTTTCTAAGCCTTCTCTAAATCTAGTTCTCACTAAGGCGACGAAACCTCTTTAATCTCTCGTTTAATTTGAATAGTTAGAAAACCGCTGAGATTTCTCAGCATCAAATTTGTCAACTTATTTATTTATTTAATATTTTTATTCATCAAACTTAAATCAATCTGTATTAATAAATAATTTAGCTTATTGTTATTTGCAGAAAAACTTTAGTACTAATGGGTTCCATTCTAGTTCTTTTAAAGTGACGAAATCTTCATAATCTCATTTGTCTCAATTATATGATTTTACTGTCCATATTTGTAGATAACTGGGCAATCTTAATCTCTATAATCTGACTTGTTTTCTGATAGATTCCTGTCATCTTTGTGGCGTTCGTTGGGGCATTCCCATGTCTGCAATCGCCAACTGAGATCGGTTACTCTTCAAAGTGAGCTCATGCTCCATCATCTCGTCAACATTCTTTTCATCTTTCCATCTGTCTAGCCGCTAATTGTTAAATGGTCTGTTTGAAACTCTTTATTTTCTTGTTTACGAGCTTCAGAGATGGCGGCTAATTGAGGCTTTCCTTTCACATACAGGCCTAGAGAACCTATAATACATAGATACATATTTATGTAGGCGTTGCCTCGACACAACTTTAATTAGTTTCAAGTTTAGAAAAGTGGCAGCTTGGTGACTTATTAATATTAGATTTCTGTGGAAATTGAGTTGTTGATTGTGGTTCTTGTTCGCTTATCGTAGATGCCACACACACATATAGATAACACACACACTGATATTTTTTGATGCTGTTCTTTGGTAGCCAAAAGTTTTGTCTAATCTGCAAACTAGTGTTAAACTATCTGGCGAGTTTTTGTGGGTTTTGAGCAATTAGACTAATCGGAAACACCTCATACTGGTCACGCCTTCAAATCGCATGCACGGAGGGCACTTGAACTTGTGGCACACGAGTTCACGAGGGAACCGCGACACACCCAGACCAAGAAGGGGCAAGAACAAAAACAACATGGGGGCCAAGTGCATGGAAAAAACGCAGAACTTGTCAGACGGCAAAAATACTGGCAACTGGCAACAAGAACAGGCCAAAAGCAAAAACAAGGGGACGGGGGAAGCAGTAGAACAGCTACAGCTACAGTCAACGCTCGAGTGCATTTTCCAGGCCAACAACGACAACAACAACAACAAGAGCCCTTCTCATTTTATTTTCTAGGCTAGACAGCAAATCAATTTGACGATGTTACAACTTGTTAAGAGTGTAAGAGAGAGATGGAGATAAAGAACAAAATAAAACATAAAAAAACTGGATGAAGTAATGCGACGAGTTCACATCGCGACATGACCAGCTGCCAAATGGCCTACGAAATTTTATTTAGGGGTTGATTGCGTGCATTTGAACTTTGTTGTTGCAAGAAGAACCAGCACAAGAAGCAAAGTGAAGGAAATACAAATAAAAATTAAAAAATACAAAAAAAAAAAACATACAAAATGAAATTGTAAACAGAGCGCCGGCATAAGCAAAAATAGAGATGAGAGCGAATGTCTTGCACACGCTCTCGCACTCACACTACCTCGCTCTCTCTCACTCTCTATCTATCTCTCGCTTGCTCTCACCTGCAGGCGCTGTCTGCAATTAATGTTGTTGTGGTCAGTGTCAGGGCTGCCGTTGGCAGGTTGATTTCTTACTATGTGTGAGTGTGTGTGTGTGCGTGTGCGATTGAGTGATAAAAAGGAAACATGTGAGTGAAAGAGTGTGTCACCCATCATCAGACATCACTTTATATCGATTTTTCAAAAAGCAAATCGCCTTGCAGTTGCTAATTAGCAGCACAATATGAAATTTGATGATAAAAAAAAGCCTGTGTCAGCTTTTGTTCAGTATATAAAGAGAGCAGAAGATGCAGAGAGACAGCATCTGCAAGCAGCGCTGCTTTTACTAACCGGCCTTTGCCGGCAGCGACGCGACTGTGACGCATGCTTGTATGTTTGTATGTACATATATATGTACATTAAGGGGTAAACTGTTAAGGGGAGTAATGCAACTGACACAATTCTTCTTTACACACACAAGCACACACATACACGCATAAAACAAATTACGCTTGCTCTCTAGGGTAAATATAAGTTTATAAACAAATTATGTAGTTGTTTATTTAACACACACGCACACACGCACACACATAGGCAGTGAAACAAATGAAGACGGCTGTTAAGCGCTATAAACTTAAATTCCACATCCCGCTCAATTGCTGAGAACAAATACCGTTTGTTGTTAAGCTTTTTGCTTGGCAAACTTTAAATGCCTATTTGCCGATCTGCTTATGCACTTTTTGTTGTTGTTGCTGCTGGCCTTTGCATTTGTCACTGTCACTGAGAGAGTACCGAAACACGTTGGGTTGAAGCTTTGAATTTTGCACAATTTCTTTTACACGCTATTTTTCTTTTTTGTGTTTGTTGTTTTGCTGCCATACATTGCCCTCATTCGTGTTGCGGTCGCTGACGCTGACGCCGACGTTGACGCCAACGCTAGCAGCGCAGCTCAGTTAGGCTGCAAGCTGACTCATAAGGAGCAGCAGCACAGCAAGAGAGCAACAACAGCAGCAGTTACAAAGCAAGTGAGAGGGAAAGAGAGCAAACGAGCGAGAGGAACAACAGCAAGGAGCGGTTGAGCTCAGCAGCAGGAAAAGAGGGTGACGCGCCATGGTTGTTGTTGTTTCCACTAGTTTTTTTTTTGTATTTTCTTTTGGCTTTTCTCGTGCAAGATTTTTCGTTTCGTTTGCCATTTTCACTCTGCTCCTCTAATTCTTATGTTAATTTTCACATTTGCAAACAAACAAATTCGTTATAAAGCTGCATACATATGTATAAATATGTATATATGTACAAATATATGTATGTATATAGTTACACTGCATACACAAAAATTATAAAATAATTTATGGCAATTTAAGCAAGCGAATCGTCCGTGCTGTTGTTGTTGTTGCTGCATTTGTGTTTGCTATTGTTGCATTCGCTTTTGTTGTTGGAATATCTCTTTTGCGCTTTTTACACGCGTGCAGTTTGAATGAGCTGCACAACTTTTTTTTTCGTGTTACTCTTTAACATTAACTTCGGTTACACACACTTTACACTATGCTGTTACAATAGAGTGGCTGGCGCTCTTGTTACTGTCGTTGTTGTTGCTGTTGCTGTTGGTTTTGCTGATGCACTTCTAGATATAGATACCGTTACACTTGTGCAATTTACCCAAAAGAAATAGGAACAACAACAACAACAGTAACTGCAATAGCGTCTTCACACAGACAACACTTACACTAATACACGCAAGCAAGCAAGCACTTCCACACACTCACGCTCGCAAAACACTGGGCGTTTTAAGTGCAACGGGCACAACAACGACAACAAAATAATTTCACGTGCCCAAAAACCAAAATCCAAATCCCAGCGAAATTTAATTCTACCGAAATGCAATGCGAGTAACGGCCAGACGACAACAACAATCGCGCACGTCCTCCCGCGTTGGCTTCTGAATTGTAACTGCTGAAATCGTCTATCGATTGAGCAAGTGAAATATTCTTTCCGGCAGCGATAACTCTGAGAGAGAGGTAGAGAGAGAGAGCAAATGTTTGTGTGAAACAGGTCCATTCTGCGCGCGGTAGACAGTGCTGTCAGAATTTAAGAGTCAAAAAAGGCTATACTTGAGAAAACGCCAAAAATAAAGTACTAATATTACAACATTTGAAAAGGTCTTGATAATATTCAATTCAAGAAACTAACAAAATAAACAGAAACATTCACCACTGAGACTAATATTTTGAGAAAATATTTAATAAAGTTCGTGCACCTGTCTTTAATTTCTGGAGATTATTGTCGTTTTAATGTAAACCTTGCCAGTTAAATATTTTAAATTAAAATATGGGCATTTCTCCAGAAATGTCAACCAAGCCTAAAAACGAAAAATTGCTCAAAAACTCACATTTTGTGCAATTATGTTCCAAAAATGTGTTCAAGTTATTTATTTAAGCAATATACGCTAGAAGAAATTCAATACGATGAACATATAGATTTTACATTGGAATAAATTCACTTTATCCATATTTATGTCCATTTTCTAAAAAATTGAGTTCCAAAATGGACCGTTAGTATTTTTTCGATTACACTAAGTAAAATAGTAAGATTGTAACATAAACCATTTTAATACATAGAAATATATTGAAAGTTTAATTTAAAACAAGTTTTTCGAGCTGTTTCGATATATAATTTAAAAAAAGAGAAACAGAAACAACAGAAATATTTTGTGGAAAAAAATGTCACGTGCGACATGTCGCATGCGACAGTGACTCAAATTACATTTAAAAAAAACTACTTGATATTTTAAAATAAAAAAAAAAGCATTTTTTAGATAAATAAATACATTACATTTCAAAATAAATACCATCAAAATATACGTTCACGTTTTGCCGAAATCAGTGCTAGAACTGGTCGCCGAAAAAACGACTTCTATCTGAGTCGCGTGCGAATGCCTTAGTTTTTTTAAATTATCTTGAAAGCGAACAATTTTCCAAAATCCACTTTAGCACCAATTATAGTGCTAATCAATACCTATAAGTTTCTCCTTTTGTTTTAACAAAATAATGTTTTGGCATATGTTTTATTTCACTTTGAATGCATACGAATGTCGCATTCGACATGGGAGAATTACCCATATTCCCAATTTCACTCTCCTTCGCATTACATGCAATAAGAAAAGATTGTATGGGGCGACGAACAAAAAACGCGTTGAATGCCAGAACAACTTCGCCAATCCTCCGACTTTCAGTGCGATAGATCCCCGCCGTTTAATATGTATGGTATCCGTTAATGCCAAAACTTTTATTAAAATCGCCGGTTGATTATACTTTTAAAACCAAACCATAGGTGGCGTATTTATGTTTATCAAACAGACCAGATTGTGGTGGTCTGGGCAATAACTTACGTTAGATATAGTAAATGCGCAGAAAGACAACTGAACAAGTATATGACTCGTTTATAAAAATTTAAACGACCATTTTTTTAACAACGAATTGAATGTCTAAAAATGAGCACAGAGCAAACCAAGTTCACGTAACGATCAGCATAAAGAACTAGTTCCGATACTTTTAAAGCAGCAGACGATAAAATTAAAAAAATTGATAGCTTGAAATATATATTCGAAATAAATGCAATTTTTATAAGCTTAATATTTTTAAAATTTTTGTTTTTTAGCTATAATTAAATATATTTTAAAATATGCAACATCTTGCAATAAATAAACTAAAATGGCAACAGTGAATGCAACTACTAAAAGAGAATGAATTTTTAGTATTAAAAGTTGATCCAAAGTCGTTCAAGGGCAGCAGAAATAATACTCAAATTCCCTTTTGTTTTTAATCTACATATATTTTATTATTATTAAACACTAAGTGTTTAAAAGGTGTGTGAGAAGGGGTTTCAGTTAAAGGTGAGTAGCATGCCCTTGGCAACTTCCTGGGCCTTCTCAGCGCCCGCCAGCTGCTCGGAAATCTTCAGGGCAAACTCAAAAGCTGTGCCCGGACCACGGCTGGTTATGAGATTTCCGTCCTGAACAACGTTCTTGTCATCCACATAGCTAAAAATATGCATTTAATCAGAAACAGGAATAACATCATTGTAATAAAGAAAGAACTTACTGTAAAGTTTTCAGTTCTTTCTTTATTTTCTTTCGTTTTTCGTTCTTTTAAAAAGTTAAGTATCGAAGCTCGTTGTATCGATATGGTTATTCAATAATATCGATACAACTCGCTCCTTCAAATATCGATACATGTTGTGGTTGAATCTATCGATTAGCTTAATTTAATTTTAAATAATTATTACGATCTTTACATTACCAATATTTATCCACAAGTTGTGGCTTCATTGCCGGATATGAGGTTAGCGACTTGCCCGTGGCGATTCCGTGCTTGGCCAGCGCCGTTGGCGCGGCACAAATGGCCGCGATGAGACGCCCCGCGGATTCCTGGGTACGCAACAGTTCCCCGACTGCCGCCGATTCGCCCATTGCATTGGAGCCGCCCAATCCGCCGGGCAGCACAACCACATCGTACGCTTGACCTATGGCCTGGTCCAGGGACTTGTCCGGCACAATGACAATGTCACGGGAGCCTTTAACCGGTTCGCTGCCATTTAATCCGGCGATTGTCACATTAATCTGCCAGAAAAGTCATTTGCAAAATATCTATAAATAGCCGGCAAAAAAGTATTTGGCACTTACGCCCGCACGACGCAGTACGTCCGCGGCAATGGTGAACTCCATTTCCTCAGCACCGGGTGCCAAAATAACCAATGCGCTTTTACCCATGTTGCAGTTGCCGCAAGAAAAATATTTATTGACAGTAATTTTCTGCAATCGCGAAATTGGTCGATGTCTGCCAAGCGTCAACAACAATCGTAATGGCAATCGTAACATATTTGATTTGTATCGATTCGTTCAGAATAAGTTCGATTGAACTACTCAGCAAAGTGAACTGCGTTCCTGAGTCAGTCGCCGTTTGCGATACTTATCGATATGACAAATGTTACTAGAATAAATTCCTTTCGAATTTATGTAGAGAGCAAATTCTCAATTCCTTTCAAAATTTAAAAAGAAAGCTTTATCAGAACGTCAAATTTTGTAATTATATGCTCATTCAGATGTTTGCACACATGACTTTTATAGGCAAGTGTAAGTCACGAACTTATCGCCCAAAATGCGTTGATTTTCGGTACATTTTAGTATTTATTTATGGCAGCCCTGGAGTCACTAATTGTACCCATTGCACTTTACCGCCTAAATTTGAAATTAAAGCAGCTGACATAAATTTCGCTATCAAATTAAATATCAATTTGTTTAGTTAAATATACTTTTATTGAACAGAAAATAGTTGTATATGTATTTTGTTTCTTATCGTCAATGCAATCAAATATGTTATTTGGCTCTCTCTTTTTCTCATGCCATTTTTGTTAATTTAGTTTTTGGAACAAAATAAAAAAATTTAAAACCGCAAAAACTTGCAAACTAATTTTTGAAATGTTTTGTATAAAATGTAACTTAATTGAATTAGTTGTTTTACATACAAATAAGTATTATATGTACTATTTGTATTTGAAGCGCTTAAAAACTAATTGTTAGACAGCTGATTTTATTAATTTTCATATTTTTTGTTTTATTGTTGAAAATTTCAATTGAATTAAATTAATTGTTTCTGATGATTCTCATACATTGATGTAATTATACGTGGATAAATCTTTTACGTCGTATTTTAAGTCACATTTAGAACTTGTTTGATTTGTAGTTGTTGTTTTACTTATTACTTGTTATTTTTTTTATTCATATTTTTGTGTATTTTGTTTTTTACTAATAACATTTAAAAAGATCACCAAAGTTACAGATTTCCCATATTTGACGTAGCTTAACGCTTCACAATATTACGAATAATGTATTTTTTTCCTCATTTCGCTTAAATAATAATTAATAATTATTCATTTTTTATTGATTAATTACCCGGCATTTTGGTTATCAACTTTAAAGTAAGGGGCTTGAAATTGATCGTTATCATTATCGTTATCATATCATATATATGTATATAAGTAATTTGTAAGCTTTCGACTTGATACTTGACATCTTTGATTTTTACGAATAATTTCAAGATTTTTGCTAATCCAATTTCAGCTAGGGTTTTACTATATATATGTAAGTGTTGTTGTTGTTGTGGTTGTTTTTGTTGGAACACTACGACGACAGTGGGCCTGGGTTGCAAGTTGTGGATCGTGTGTATTTTGTGTATTGTGGAACTAATTGGAAGAGTAGAGTACATAGTTACGCACACATATACATCTATATATATATCAATAAGTAAGTATATAATTGCTTGGAATTTAGTCCTTTGATTTTGTTTGGTTTTTTTGTATTTTGAATTTTTTAATTGTGGCATAATTTTATTTCCTTTAGGAAGAGTTGTGCAATTGCTGTTTTAGCTTCGATATCATTTCTATGTATTCTGCATATATGTAGTACTAATATGTATGTATGTATGTATATATATATACTTGTATATTATTGTAGACATCTAATACATGTATGTATGTGTACTTAATATTTATTTAATTATTATTCATTGAGTTTGCAATAAACGGCACATTTATAAGTAATAATTGTTCTGTTTTTTCTCTTTTTTTATAATTTACTTTTTATTTCACAAGTTTTTCGTTTTATTTATTTAGTTTTAAAGCTCAATTTAATTTCGACACATAGAAGTTAAAGAAGCACTAATTAAATATAGTTGGCTTCTCTGCTTTTCGGAATAGAAAAAAACGTATCATCTATATATCATAATATATATAATATACTCGTTATTGGCGGCCTCGAGATTGAGATTGAGCAGAGCAAAAGTATTTCATTCAGTTGGGTTTTTTTTCTTGATATTCAGTTAACTTTTTGCTACGATAAACTCAGTTTCTGCTTTCTATATATATTAAGAGATAATGTGCTTCGACATTGAAGAAACCATTAAATTTTGTTGTATGAGTGTGTGTTTGTTCTTTTGTTTTTGGGAAAGTACAATTATTTTTATTGCAGTTTTATCAGCTTGCTATATAGAATATATATGTATATTGATATAATGTATGGGATTATATATGGATTTTATATGCCCCATTTTATATTTCGTCTTACATCACAAGTTCCAACTGAGGCTTGGCATATTTTACTTCTTTTTAAACTATTTCGTGTAATGTTTAAAGCTTTAGACTTCAAGTATTATTTAGAATTGTCGAAACAGCAATTACAGTTATTACAATTATACAATACAAGGATACAAGGATACATACATCATTTGTGTTGACGAATCCTTAACTTAAGAGACCCCGCAGATTATTTGCATTGTTTTGTTTACATTTGCTTAAAATTAGTATGATTTGTTTTTTGTTTTTGTTTTTGTTTGCTTTACTTGAAATAAACGTACAAATTTAATCCCTTGTTTGTTAAAACATTACTACAAAACAAATTGTTGTAGATATGTTAAAAATTAATCATATTTTGTCATTAATTATTTTTTTTTTTTTAAAAAGCAAAGAGTGTTGTCAAGTTTATCAACTAATTTGTAATCAAATATATAATTTTATGTATTTTATAATGCTCACATTTATGTGTGTGTAAGTGTGTGTTTATGTATGTGTGTGTATACGACACGTTTACTTGGCAGATTTTGAAAAAATTTAAAAAAATTTAAACTAAATTTAAGATGCGCTTAGGGGTGGTTTTAGTGTGTGTTAGGGATATACATATTTATAATTATATTTATATATATAAATACATATAAATAAATGAGTCAATTGGACTCGATAGCAAACCAGCATAATGTTAACTTGAACTGTGTCCTTTATAAAGTACATTCGTTATTTTATAATATTATTATTTGATTGGCAATTAAAAAACAAACAACTAAAACTAATACTAAACTAATAATTAAAATTTTTGTTGCTGTTTTTTTTTTTGTTATTTGTTGTTGGGTAATTGCTGCCTGTGTGTTAACTAAAAAAAAATTTAATATAGTTTTGTTTTGTTTATGACCCGTACACCATGTAATATTATTGTTAAGACTTCAATAATTAGAATTAATTAATTAAAAATTAAGCAACTTAAGCTTGAGCTAATTTAAAGGTACATAAATTAATTGGACATTGGGTTTGATATGCCGTGTGTGTATGTATGTGTGCACGTAAGTGTGTGTCTGTGTGTGTGTGAGTCTGTGTGTATTTGTCTCAAATTATTTACTTTTAACTTAAAAACTAAAAACTCACTTTGTTGACTTTTGCTTCAACGGAAATCTGTCTGTTCTATTAAAAATTATAAATAAACTTTTTCTTTTTTGTAAGTTTTCCCTCTTCTTGTTCTGCACACAAAATATAGTTACATATAAGTTGCCTAAATATCTATATATTTATGTATAAATATAACTAGCAATTGTATGACCAAAAGTTTAATCCCTTGTTGAAATTGGAGTTTTTTTTGTTTCTTAATATTTCTGGATTTCTTTTCTTATTGTTTTTTTTTTGGTAATTCTTTCAACTTATGTATACTAAAAAGTTTTACAATTCTCTCCTTTATTTTATTTGTTTTTATAATCTGGACTTTGAGTTGAAGCATTGAAGTTGTTTTTGTTGTTTTTTTTTGTTATTAATACATGCTAATTATTATTACACTCTTTAATGCTTGTCAAGCTTGTTGTTGTTGTTGTTTGTCATTTTGTTGTTATTTTACCTTATGCATGCTGTTGGTGGTTTTCGTTCACAGTACAGAGAATCCAAGTTGTTCTTGTTCTTGTTGTTGGGTGTGTGTGTGTGTGTTTGTGTGTATGTATTGCAACGTCAGCAACATGTTTTGTTTCTTTTTTTTGATATACTAAAAACCTTTGGTTATTTGCAATTCTTGTCTTCATTTTTTGCTTTTTCCTCTATTCTCTTAAGTTTGTGTAAAAATATAATTTATTCTATTACAAAAAGTTTCATCGTAAATGTGTGTTGCAGTTGTTGTTGTTGTTGTTGTTGTTTTTGTTGTTTGTTTGACTTTCGTTTTGTTCCCTTTAGTAATGTTTTTTATTTGTTTCGCTACGCTTTTTTGAGAATTTCTTTTTCACTTGTGCTTTAACATTCGATTCCCTTTTTTTTATTCAGCTGTATGTGTGTAAGTGTATGTGTGTGTGTTTTTTACTGGCATTCTTCGTCTTCCTCTTCTTCTGCATTCCTTACTACTTTTAACTTAAACATTACATTTTTTAAACTTAATTTCTAATGCTTTCGGCTTGGCTTTTTCGTACTTCTTGTTGTTTGTAATTTGTTGTTTTGTTTTTTACTGCTTATTCGAATTCATTTTCGAAATTGATTTGTTGTTGTTGTTGTCGCTGTGTAGATGTTGTTGTGTTTGTGTGTGTTGTTTTTTTGGTGACGCTTTTGTTTTATACTTTTTAGGCAAAGTACATGACCTTTTTGGTGTCGGCATGAACCGTAATAGCCCGCGCCATGGCTCCGGGCGTGCGATCCTCGGATGAGCCGCTCTGGTGTGATCCTTCGCCGGAATCATGCTCCTTCTCAACCAGATGATATCTGTGAAACACGAAAGGAAGAGTTTGGTTAATAGAATTTCAGTTTATATTTCATATTTTCAATTAAAATTTAATTGTTAATTTCAGGGATTAAAACCTTAACCGAAACCGTAACCTTTAACCGGTAAAAACCGATTGAAATTTAAAACCGTAACCAACAAAAAAAAAAAATTCATTTGACCGAAACCTTTAAGCCGAAACTCTGTAAACCGATATAACCGTTTATAACCGGTTTATTTATAAGGGTTAATTTCGTTTTTTCAAATATAAAATTGGAAAGAGTAAATTTGGAAAAAATTGTTGTTTTTAATAGTTATTTTAAAAATTGAAAAGAATAAATTTGAAAAAAAATTTATTTTTAATAGGTGTTGTAAAAATTGTAAATAAGAGTTATGTCGTGACTTTTAAATACAAAAATTGAAAAAAACAAGCTTAAAATAATATAATACGATCAATTTTGAGCTGTTTAAATTTTTTTTTTGACTCATAAGTCTTGTTTGCGATCTCAGATATTTTGTAATTAGTTTTGTATTTTATTTGTGATTTTCTTTTTTATTTTTCAATTAAAATTTTTGATTTTAATTTTCCAATGTTTTATTTTGAATTTTTATTTGTGATATTCATGATCAAATTTTAATAGAACTGAAATGCAAATAAAAAAAATTTGTTAAATTAAATATTAAATTAAAGAAAGTAATGCCTTTTTAATTATTATTTTTAAATTTTGAATAATTGTAATATTCTTAATAATAGTTCTTAGTAATATTCTTAATCATTAAATAATTGGGCAAAACCGAAAATAAGCGTAATTAAATCATTAGTTCGACTTTTACACAAAAATAATCTAATTACTAATGATTATGATTGCTAATCATTATTTAACAGGTATGACTGAAGCCGATATTTGTTTCGGTTTTAATCCCTGGCTTTAAATTCAGATTTTAAATAGAAATAAATCTTGATTAATCTCTCACCTGGCACGGAAGGCAACCAAATGCGCATAGTAAGCGGGCGCTGGTATGCTGACAGAGCGGGTGCATCGCACGTAGGTGTGGCACAGCTGATAGGTGAGGCACTGCAGCTCATCGGAATCAAAGTGATTGTCATCCCAGAGCACGTGATAGTGCGAGGGACGACTGGTGCCCTGGATGCCCTGGTGACTGCACAGATAGAAGTCAAATTCCGTGGGATGGGTGATGCCAACGTCAACGGTGGTGCCGGCGGGAATGTTGCCCGATTTGCCGCTCTGCTCCTTCTTCTCGGCACAGAAGAGCCGTGTATGATGACGCTTCTGGACCACAATGAATGTAATGCCCGGCCTGTACTCTGGCTCCAGTTTGATGCATGCCTCGCGTATGGCGGTCAACTCGTGTTGCAGCACATGCGGGAATTGTCCCTCGGAGACGCCATCACGGTAGAGTATGATGCGGTGCGGCTTATAGCCGCCGGTGGATTTGTAGAACATAATGAGCAATTCACGCACCATGCTGCTCAGCTCCTGGATGATCTCCTGGCGATGCTGCTGGACACGCACGGTGGCCGCATAGCGCGACGGATGCGCATCCATTGACCCGACAACGGCAGCTATCGATGGTTTCTTGTTGTCGCCAGCGGGCGGATGGGTAACATCGGCGCCCAAAAAGATGACGGGCTCATTGAAGACCTTTGGCCGGATCGATGGCACCAATATGGAGTTAATGCCGCCCAGTTTCACATTGATCTTGAGACACAGATTGGAGAGTGTCTGTGGCGAGGTCTTGTTCACGTTCTTGGCCTGCACACACTGCGTGGCCATGCCCAGCACCGTGTCGCCCACACGCTTAACCTCCGCATACACGGGCGTCTTGCCCGGCAGCACAACGACAACCAATTGCAGGCCTGGGAACGTGATCTTCAGATAGCGAAACATTGGCTCCACCTGATCCGGACCGGTGGCATACTTGCAGAAACAGGGCTGACCGATAATCGGCATCCCAGCATCGTTGGAGATCTTTTGCAGCTGCTGCGTGAAATTACGCAACGCATCCTCGCGCACTGTCCGCTGTGGGGCAAAGCATGCAATTGCCCAGATGCGTATCTCCACGCCGGTGAAGAACTGCTTGCCGCGCATATCCCACACACCCTGATTGGGCGACGCCAGACTGACCTTGTTCTGTGGCGGGAACAGCTGTTGCCCGGCAATGCCCGAGACGCGTCCCCCATACTGCAGCTTTGGCGGCGGCAGCACGCGACCCCGCACCTCCATCATGGAATTCGAGATGGTCAAACCAAACTCCTGCACATAGGAATCATTGTTGAAGTCGGCACGTTTCACCAAATTGTTAATCTCACGCTCGCGATCTGGTGCCGAGCGTGCGGTGGCCTTGATCATGGTCGAGGTCTGCATGTCGGTGAGCTTCTTGATGCAACGCTGGCCGGCCACAATGTTGCACACCTCCAGTGGCAAGTACGTGTGCTTGTGCTCCTGTCCCACCTGCAGACATGGCAGATGCGGATAGCGCAGCTTCATGCGATACTTGTCCAAAAAGTACTTGGCCACGGTGCATTCGACGGTCTGGCCATTCTCCAATTGCAGCGGGAAGCTGAAAAAGCGAATGAAAGAATAAAAATGTTTGTTTTTGTGACCTTTCTATATTGTAGAAGTAAGTTTTAGTTAACTTGAGGTCAAGTAATGTCTATAAGACACCAACAAACAACAACACACAAAACACTTGCCAAAAATGCAAGGAGCATGGCTCGGTATACAGCTGTTTCAAGAGATGCCAATCTCTAGGCTGAGATCGCTGGTCAAGTCAGCAAACGGTACTGATGATAGAGATTGGCATCTCTTGAAACAGCTGTATACCGAGCCATGCTCCTTGCATTTTTGGCAAGTGTTTGTGTTGTTGTTTGTTGGTGTCTTATAGACATTACTTGACCTCAAGTTAACTAAAACTTACTTCTACAATATAGAAAGGTCACAAAAACAAACATTTTTAAACATAAACGGACTACACGCCGGAAAAATTCTGAAATAGTGGCAACACTCTCTTGTTACTGACATAAACAGAAAACAAAAAACCAAAATTGTTATTGCAATAAAAATGCCGATGGCATTTGCACAATAACGACGGCAACAACAACACACAAAGGGCTAGATCAGCTTTACAGCTATTTTTTCACTTTTGAGAGCTAAAATTCACAACTGGTTTTGGCTTCTCAAAAGTGACATTAGGCTGAGATCGCTGGTCAAGTCAGCAAAACGGTACTGATGATAGAGATTGGCATCTCTTGAAACAGCTGTATACCGAGCCATGCCCCTTGCATTTTTGGCAAGTGTTTTGTGTGTTGTTGTTTGTTGGTGTCTTATAGACATTACTTGACCTCAAGTTAACTAAAACTTACTTCGAATGAAAGAATTTGAGATTAGTTTCAGATAATAAATCGATTTCTAAATGGATATTTGGCTGACTTTAAAACGGAATTACATAGGTTGAATTTAATAAGAGAAATGCAATTAAATATATGATAAGAATCTATACATATTTCTTTGTCCTAAGCTACAAAATTTATACAAGCTATGAATAGCATTCCCCATTAATATTTGCTGGCACTCATAAATCTATCTATCTGCGTTTAAAACATTTTCCAAGAGGATAATTAAATATACAGCTAACAATTTATATCATTGTAGCCTTGACAATGTAAATTATAGCTAATCTTTTTCATTCCTATCTAAAGTTAAGGTGATAAGCAATTTTATATCGACCTCTACAAAAGTAGAAGCACAAATAAAAACAAGTGGGAAAGGCTAATTTCGAGCTCCCGACTATAGGACACCCGTTACTTGTTTAAATAAATTTAAAACATTTTGTATTGCATGCTTTTAGGCACTTACACTGCTTTAAAACTTTAATCAGCCATTACCACCTTGCTATTTGTCCTATCTTGTTACAATTTAGTAGGATGATAGGTAATAATAGCAGTTAACGTTCATTTGTAAAAAATTCCTAAAATCTTAAAAACTAGGCGATTTACGGAGGCGGAAAGGGGTGTGGCAAACATTTGAAACGAACTTGATCTGCGTGGGGCTTATAGAAGTCTGTGTGTCAAATTTGGTTGCTCTAGCTCTTAAAGTCTCTGAGATCTAGGCCCTCACACAGACGGACATGGCTTTATCGACTCGGCTGTTGATGCTAATCAAGAATATATATACTTTATAGGGTTGGAGATGCTTCCTTCTCCTTGTTACATACATTGCAACGAATACAATATCCCCTTTTACTTATTTTTTAAGTAACGGGTATAAAAACAAACAAAAGAATAGTCTACAACTACTGTATATATTCCAACTCAGATCGAACTACTCTATAATATTTTTTTTCGCTTTGCTTCCACATCTATTTTCTTCTGTTGATTACTTACGATTGCATTTGAGCAGGACGACGTGTGACATTGCAAACACGATATTTGCGACGCATTTGGCCGCAGTGTGTGATCTCGATCTTGAGCCCCTTGATCTCCTTGGTGAACTTGACGCGCTGCGAGTCGGTGAGTGGCTTGCGTTGTTCGTTAATGTCGCGTATGTCCAGCACCTCGCACATAAAGTCAATGACGGGCTGTGCCTTGTAGAAGGCCGTGGCCGAAACTGCAATTCAAAGATTATGAAATACAATATTAGTTTGGCCTTGCAAATGTTTGGCAAGTGTGGCAAATACTTACCGTCAATGTTGAGCATCATCTTCCACTGCGAGGGCCTAACGCTCTGATGGAAACCGAACCAAACCTCACGACCGCCACCCAATGGATGATAATAGCCATCGGGTGAGCTGAAGAAACTGCGACCAACCGGAGTGTATGTCATGCTGGGCAAATGACGCATCACCACATCAAGGGCCAATATGGCGTCATAGGGTATCTGACGGGTGCGACCTTCCAGCGCCTCCTCGAGATTGAACAGCGACACTTGAGCCTGCCACTTGATCGTCACACGAAAGATGCGATCCTTGCCCTCCCCCGGCAATGTCACCTCCAGCTCCAAACGCTCGTTGCCAATGGGCAACGGATCGCGAGTGTATAAATTGTTGCGACCATCGAATACGGGCTTGAGCACCCCAAAGATCTTGCTGTAGGCATGCACCATCGTCTCGATAATCTCACGGTTCACCTTGCGCGGACACTTGTCCGGCTGAATGTTGATATCGTAGTGATGCACAAAGCCACGCGGCATCGTCACCTGAAAGTGATTCGCACGCAGCACAATCGGTCTGCCTTCCCGGCCCAGATTCGGTCGACGTGGGCATGTAAACACCGGCATGTCCGGCTGGGTGGTGGGCGATGCAGCTGTCGCAGCGGCAATTGCCGCCGACACGCTGCCGGTGGAGCCCAGAGCAGAGGCGACCTGTGCCGCAGCGGCGGCAGCAGCGCCGCCAACTGTGGCACCGCCGGCAGCCACATTCTGAGCACTGGGGCTGGTGACAGCGGTGGGATTTACCGAAGAACCGGGCGCTGGTGGTGCTGCAAGTGGTGGTCAAAGAACCGATTAGTCTACAAAATAATAGCATACGAGCAGGTAGCTTAAAAAAACAAGTAAGTAAACTTATATTTGGCATGCCAAAGATTTAATACCCTTGCAGAGGTGTGAATTCAAATTTTAAGTAGTCTGATTCTTACATTTTGTGAGATTTGCTTGGAATAATTGAGAGAAGAGACAAGTTCATATAAAAGCAGGATTTTCTAACGATCATTTCTATGATATAGTGGTTTAATTTTAACCAAAGTTAAGCAGGACATAATCGACAACATACCTGTTAAATTTCAATTATAATTACTAATCAATTAGATTATTTTTGGAAATAATCATAGTGACTATTTATGTAATTCACTGTTGAAAAAGTTGTGATCATATAATAATTACGATTACAAAAAATCAGAAATAATCTAAAATTATTACAATTATTCAAAAATAATCAGAAAAAATCAAAAATAATCCGACTGATTATTTCGAATTATTTCTGATTATTTTGGCTACTTTGATTGTGAAAATTTAAAATAATTTTATTTTTACTAAATAGTCATAAATAAACAGAAATCAGAGAGATTATTTTTGATTATTTTGTATTTTTTTCTGATTGTTTTTGAATAACTGTAGTAATTTTAGATTACCTTTGATTTTTTGTAATCGTAATCATTAAAAATTGGGCAAAACCGAAAATAATCATAATGTAATCATTAGTTCGACTTTTAAACAAAAATAATCTAATTACTAATGATTATGATGACTAATCATTATTTAATAGGTACGAACGACAATACCAAATACATAATCTGTGAGATTGATTGAGATATTTAGAATAGATTGCAACAGACGGACATGGCTATATTCAAGATACAGTCGAACTTCCAAAGCTAGAATGTCTATAGCTCGAATTTTCTTTAACTTAAACTAAATAGAGTGACAATAAACTTAAAAAAAAGAATTCCATAAGTCAAAGTCTTCATAATTCGAACTTTTTCTTTGGATAACAGTAATTCGAGTTGGGGAAGTTCGACTGTATTTTATTCGATCAGTTTTATCTTTGCAGTTTAATTTTAAATTTAAATTTAACTATAAATATTTACTTTAAATTTTATATTAATAATTGGTCAACAGTTTTTAGTTGACATTAAATAAATAATAATAAAATTGTACCTTTTTTATGCATTACACATTTTGAGAACAAATAATAAAATACGCTCTGCATAGGTTTAATATAAAAAAAATTAACGACTATTCAACAAACTAGCTAATTAATAAATTAACTAATTGAGAACGTGGCATGCAAATTGTTGTTGTTGTTGCACTACACGAAACACAAGAGTATACAACTAGTATAACGGTATTTGGAGCGCTCAAAACAAATAACGATAAGGATAAGGCGCTTTACACAGTTATTTTTTTATTATAGTTATTAGTGTAGAGTTTTAGTTTTTAAACTGTGTGCACGGAGATTTCATTCCACAAAAGAAAGAAAACAAATGGAAAAGGGCAAACAAACATTACATGAAACGAAAAATATTGTTAGTAAAAATTTTGCACATTACTATGAAAAATATTAGTGTGTAGACTTTTGGGTTAGTAGTGTAGACTTTTTTGGTTTTATTTTGGGTTAGATTTTTGTGTGTTTTTTGTCTCAAACATCAACTAAAGAACATAAACAACAGTTTTTAGCTTTTTCAAATTCAATTTTAGAATTTCTTTTTGGATTTTGTTTTTAGTTTAGTAGTTTTTAGTTTTAGTAATTTTTGGTTTTGGTTGGAAAGAAATTTACATGTGAGCGTGTCGAAGCTAGTCTGCGCCTGAGAGGGGCTCTGAGGCCGCGTGGGCGAGGGAGTGGTCCACTGTGACTCTATAAAAAGAAAATTTAATCAAAATCAAAATTGTCAAAAATCAAACAAAAGAAAATTAAAATCATAATCATATGTAAATAAAAACAAACAAAAAAACATAAACAAATCAAACGGCCAATCATCATGTTTGAAAAATCAAAATATATATATGAATGAAATGATAAATGAAAAGAGAAGGCGATAATAAAAAAATGTTGAATATATATAGAGTGCGATTAATATTTTAGTTACAGATTCCTTCAACTCAATCTTTCTCCATATCATTTATATTATTAATAACAATATGAATCAAATAAATCTGCCACATGTATTTGGGTATAATTGTAAAGAGGGGGGTGGAAAAGGGAGATTTTAATGTTCTACGCTTAAGTCAGTTTAATTACTATCGGCTAACATTATAAAGTCATCTCTATTGAAAACAATGCGACAGTTGTATCCCGCTGATACGCAAAAAGCTAAAACAACAAAAATGCGACGCAATTTGAATGATGCTTTTGAACTCAGCTTTGAAGGAGCAATCGAATAAATTCCCCTCCCTCCCCTACCGCCTTCTAAAGCTCAACTATTGCGATGCGGTCGTTGACCCAAATTTGCGCACATGTGTCTCTTTTTCAATCGCTCTCTTTCTCACTTGCGCTCAAATAAAGCGCCACCTATAAGTCTACAGTTGAGTGCAATCATCTTCTTTATCTTCTGTTAGGTTGTGCATTGTCTTATTGAGCATATTGCACTTTACAGTTACACTCAATTGTCTGAGTGCCTCGCCCTCGGTTATTTTACGCATTCATTCATTTCTCATTTAACGATTTGAAGAATTGTGTTTGCAAAGACAAACGACGACGGGCGACGTGAGTGTGTTTGTATTTGCAAAAGTAGAACACCAACACACAAGTGTGCATAGAACACTGAAGGGGGTGGGGCTTGGGGGGGTCTGTATGTAACATGTGGCAGATTTGTAGTCTGGTTTGGTTGTATTTGCTTTGCAATCGCCACTTACGTTGTCCAACTGGATACATTTTGCACTAGTACTTGTTTAAGAAATGTAAGAGTGTATACAAAGATATTCAGTGTGTGTTTGTTGGTTGTTGTTGCTCTCTCTCTCTCTCTCTCTGCTTTAAATGTAATTGATTGTTCTTGTAGTTGTTGGTTTTGTTGCTTTTCGTTCCTACTAATTATTATAATTTGTTTTTGTTTTTTGATTTCAGCCTTTTGCTTATCACACTTTAAAGTAGTTTTATTCGTTTGGTTGATTTTCGCATTTAGTTTTGTTGTTGCGGGCGTTATATTAATTTATTTGGAATTATCGCACAGGACCACGCGTTTACAAATGCGTTGAATTTAATAATGACGAGTCTCGTTAATTATATTCTCTATTATAATATTATTATTATAATTCTTATTGTTGTTGTTATTGTAGTATTGGAAAAGAACACAAATGTAGGCACAGCTTTCGTTATATGTATGTTTGTATGTACATCGACATATGCATTTACATATACATATGTGTGTTTATGTATATCTCTAATGATCTTAAATAACTTTTGTTGTTGTGTTTGTAATACAACTAAGAACAAATTCTTTTTTTTATGCTTCTTTGTCAGAATTTCTCTGTGTCTGAATACGTGTGGGCGTTTGTGTATATGTGTGAAAATTTCTGGTGTGCTGGGTGCTCCGCTGGACAAACGGCGGCGACGACGACGACGGTGGCGCTTCTACAGCAAGAAAATGCTTTTGTATGCGTTTTAGATTGGGCAGCAAAAATGTGTGCACGTATATTTGTATTTTTTTCGAGACGTCGTTTTTGTGCACCCGAACACTATGCGCTGCCGAAACTATACACAGACGTTAGCCAGACTATTGAATTTTGCTTTTTAACAACTTTTGTTAGCTTTTCACGTCGCGCATTATGCAAAAAATGCAATTTTTCTTCAGTTTTTCACACTTGGACGTCCCGCAGCAAACACAAAAATTTTACTCGCGACGTGTGTGAGTGAGACGCATAGTGTATGCTAACCACACTTAAATGAGGGCAAAGCACTTTGGCTGGGGGTTGGTGTGTGTGAGAGGGATGACTGCATTCTGCTGCCTCGCGACTTGTAAAAAGTGACGCATTTTGTGCATTTTGAATAATCTTTCAGATTGAAATTATTAATTTATGATTTGTAATTTTATCAAATGCCATTTGGAGTTTATTATTTAATAAATAAATTGGTTAATAAATCTAATGTTAACTCAAATTGGCGCTGTTAAACTCAGAATGGCAACACATAAGTGCTGCCAAGTTTGTTTATGGTGTTGAGCAATGCTATTGCTGTAGTCTGGCAATAATTGCCAAAGTTGGGCCAAAGCTGCCACCAAGTTGTGATAGCTAGTGCGGCGATAGGTTTGAAAAATTGGACCCATTGACATTTCTCTAATGGAAATTAATAAAATAATTAAATAATTTAATAAACCAAAAAAATTATAAATTTTGTTAAATAATAAAGCTCATTTAAAAATTGATTTGGGGTACGTCACCCTTTGAAGATATTAAAAAATTTGTAAAAAGTTCTAAAGAAAAAAATTTAAAAGTCGAAAAAAATAGAACAAAACTCCTATGAAAGTTTCAAAGTTCTAGCATAAAAATTAAATTTTTTAAAAACAAATGTTGATATTTAACAACTTTTCTGAAAAGAGTTAAATATTGTCAAATATGGCACCGTTGCCAAGATTGCCACCTTTTTTTTTGCCGGCAACGCTGGTCACGCACGAGCACAAACACACACGTTGTTATAAAACCAACTTGCAAATTGTTTTCCCTCAAATTGTGTTGATTAAATTGATAAATTGCATTCAAAATGTCGGTGCCATTTAGCGGCACACTACGCCGTTCGGGCGGCATTGTGTCGGCCATTGGAAAACAGCTGAAGAGCGTCAACCTGAAAGGCGTCAAACGCATCACAGTGCAGTTTGATCCGTTTGCGGAAAATGTAAAATCCACACGGTGAGGAAGGGGAAATGGGTGAATGGGGGCTATGATGGCAATAGGGTTGGAAAAGCGCTTTTCCCAGCACCCAGTTTATCGATTACGAAACATGCGCAGTATGCAGCGCATATGGTAAAGATAGATTTTCACGAAACAAAAAAAGTACGTGGTCGACGAAAATGTATTAAAAGAAATAAAACTAAAAATATATAAAATTGTGATAATGTGCAGTGAAAAATGAAATAATTGCTTATTTAAATGAGAATAATTGGATGGCACACTTACCACCGTAAACCTTGCCAATGATGCCAACGGAATTCAGCTGCAGCGCAGTTCCCAAATCGGGCTGAAATGTCAACGGCAGCGTATGGAGCTGAGCTGGTCCGCCCGCCAGCTCCCGCTCCGTTGACATTTTAGTCGGTGTCGGCGTCAGCTTGAGGCGTTTCTTCTATAGCCACTGACAGAGACAGCTGCAATAAAAAATAGAAAAATACAGTGAACCACAAATGTCTTCATACAGCATAAATTTGTCAAATTTGCGTTTAATAAAGATGTTTCGATGCGGGTTTCTTATATTTATCTTTTATTCACTTAAATCCCGTTCTAATGAAACCAAAATTTCTTTAACCCAATAAGTACACATCGAAAATTTTGAATTTTAAAAAAGTCAATTTTTCAACTTTTTTCCTCGATTTTTTCAAAAAAATTTTTGATGCAGAAAAATTCTTCAAACAATTCTAAGAGTGACTGCAAAAAAAATTTTTCAAAAAAATTTTTGCTAGTATTTTTTATAATTTTTTGAAAATCCTAAAAATGACGATTTTAACCCCTTTTTCCTACTTTTCACACAAAAAGTGGCTTTTTTGCAGTTTTCAAAAAATTATAAAAAATACTAGCATAAATATTTTTGAAAAATTTTTTTTGCAGTCACTCTTAGAATTGTTTGAAGAATTTTTCTGCATCAAAAAATTTTTTGGAAAAAATCGAGGAAAAAAGTTGAAAAATTTTGTATATATATAATAGTATTAAATATAAATATAAAAATATATAAAAATAGATATACACAAACAAATTATATCAACTAATTTGTTCACAAGTTTTTCAGTAAATTTTTGATTTATATTAAGTTTTAAACCTTGAGTCTATTCGGTTGATCGATAAAAAAGCGACAATTTTGATGCACACTTACAAAACAAAATGTTTAAAATTTACTATTGAAATTAGAACGCGCATTTTTGTTTTGTTTACTTAAGAATTGAATAGTTCATATTGGAAAAATACGTTTTCCAAATTATATTCTTAAAATGATAAAATAAACTCAATTTTCGAAATAAAAATCAGTGACCCTATTTGGTTCGGCAGTGTAAATATAAATAGTAAATTAATCTAACTAACTAACACTTCAATAATTTTATTTTGGACTTATTGAGTTTTCTGGATTTTCCTATTTAATTCTAAGCAACAAATGTTGGTCCAATTTACATTTATACACATTTACACATCATTTTTGTTACCCTTTGTAAAATCAATTTAAGAGTCTTTCTGACCTTATAATTGATTTTATTTGCTCTTTTTCAAAACTTATAATTCATGTTTTTCTTTTATTTACAGCGAATTTCTGTTCCTGCTCTCCACGCCCAAGGTTTCTCTCTCAAATCCCAAGTGCGTTGTCAAACCGGAAGTTGTCTGCGATCGTTCACCAGCGTTTATTAAATTTGCTCTCATCGATTCAGCGCAAGGTAAAAGAATTGGTTTTATTACAAATCAATCCATCAATTTGATTCCACTTTCCTCTTTGCAGAGCAAGCCAAAGTCAAGGAGATTCGCTTTAATAGTGAGAATTTAAATACATTGGAACTGCTGCAGCTGTGCAATAAACACGTGTCCACATTAGCTCCACCTGAGGAGATTACCAACAAGGTGCTAACCAAGGCCGAGAAACAGAAACTGGGTGGCGGTGCTGCTGGTGGCAAGAAGGCGATCAAGAAGAAATAGTTCCAGATTGCACAACAGTTCAAAATGGTGAAGAAACACAAGGGCACTTTGGCTGTCATTGAACAGATTTATCAGGATATACCCGCTTTCACCGATATCTTTACGGAGGAGAGCTTCTACACGTTTGCCTTTTGTTTTGTTTGTGCCACAATTCTTGTGGCATTTATTCTATCGCGTTTTATTACCATTAAACCAGTTGATTTCTAAGCCAAATCCACAAAATTAAAACTTAAGCTCTATAAATATGTAAAACACACCACTTAACTGTCTTCTCTTTTTGCACAACTGCACCAAAAGGGCAGCACTGGGTCCCGAGTCTCGAATCTGAGCGCTGAGCCTGTGGCCAAAACCAGTTTTGGCCACATATGTATTTACAATGTTATACCCTTGCGAAGGGTATTCAAATTATGTTCAGAAATGTGCGACGCATTAAAGGATGTTTTGGGTGAAACCATAAAGAAAAGATATTCTTTATCAGAATTGAGCTGAG
The DNA here is from genome assembly GCA_037043495.1 of Drosophila recens. Classification (NCBI taxonomy): domain Eukaryota; kingdom Metazoa; phylum Arthropoda; class Insecta; order Diptera; family Drosophilidae; genus Drosophila; species Drosophila recens. The sequence goes on along the minus strand of JBAMBJ010001143.1, from coordinate 64,504 downwards.
TTGATTAAGTTTTAGTTCTAAACTAATTTTTGAAGCTATCTTAATGAAAATTGGTACAGGTTCGTCTTGGTTCTGATCGAACGTTAATAAAGCTTTAAAATGTTTTCTGACATATCTCTAGCAATATTACAGGGTGTGTATTTGATATTGTCTTTTTCATCAGGACCAGTTATGGTTAAAATTGGAAAGGCATATCATATGGCAGCCATAGAAACGATCGGTCAATAATCGAACTTTAGTATAAAAAACTTGCTAGTTTCTTGACATATCTCAACCAATTTTACAGATTAAATTTTTGCAGGGTATAAAACCGAATCAAATATGGGTTACAGTTACGGTTTCGGCTATGTTCGCAATTAGGTTATCGGTTATGCTAAATTTTTGTATATCGTTTACGTAAGGGTAACCGGTGTTCTTATTGTTTCAGTTTTTAAATACCGGTAAGAATGGGTCTCAAAAAAAAAATTTATTTAAAATGTTAAAGATATGTAAATTGAAGACAAATATTCAAAAATTTTAAGCATGAAGATGTTTTTATTGTGACCAACAAATAATATAAATATAAATTTAATTAGGGCAGGAGTAAAAATTAAATGTAGCTTGAAAATTAGTTAAATTTTTTGATTGACCAAACCGAAATTAACCGTCATGTATGAATCAGTTTCTTGACGGTTATTTCGGTTTGTATACTTTCGGATTTTCGGTACTGGTAAAGTAAAAAGTTTGGTTGCAGTTACGGTTACCAATTGTTATCACGAGGTCCGTGCTAGTGACGAAAGCAGCACGAAGGGTGCGAAAGGCGACTAGCATATATACACAGGAATCGGTTAATACCGGTAAACGGTTACTGCTATGATTACAGTTTCAATCCCTGTTTATTTGGTATTGTCTTACACATTCAGACCAATTCTATTAAATTAAACTGCTCTACTACAATATATAAAAAAGATCATTCCCAAATTGAATACACTGCTCTGCAAGAGTATCAAATCTTCGAAGTGCCAAAAATTTGCTTTCATTCTGGTTTTTTTTTTGCTGCTTTCGCAAACCGGAAAATCATCTGCTGCTGTCAGCCGAAAAAAAAAAATTTTGTGTCAGTGGTTGGGGCGGAGAAGGAGGAGTAAAATGGGCAGAAACAGGGCAGGGTCTTATAATTGCAGTGACTGCGCTGCACAACCCAAAAAGTAACTGGAATTGAACATAATTGGGCACGTTCCCTCGGCAGCGGGTCAATTTGGCAATCTGGCCACACTGGCACAGGGTGTGCAACAATTGCGACACTGCCTAAGGGTTAAGCATTAGAGATGTGTCGTTTAGTTCTGAAAAAGTTCAAATGAACGGATCATTCAGATGAACTAATGAACTTATTCAGTCAATCATGAACTAAATCGGTCATTTCGCAGTTCGTCAGTAATTTCTTTAAAAAAATTAAATGTCTTAAAGAAATACAATAAGAATTATATTCATGGAGTTTCCCGATTGGATTTAATTTCTTCTTTATTTACATGTAACAATGTTTCAATTTCACATACTTTTAAGTTTCGAACAATGTGAAAGGTTACTTAAGTCCAAAATAAAAAGGCAATTAACTCCTTTTTCTTATTTGCAATAAGCCAGAGTATAAGTATAACCCAAAAAATTAAAAGATAATCCCTGAATCTAATTTGCATTTGTCTTTTATTTTATTTACAAACTTAAAACACTTTTGACATCCCTCTAAAGAGAAACAGTCGTAGCCTATTCACATCGCTTATCGTTCATAAACAACTGACCAACTGATCTGAATGACCTATTCATCTTTCATCGTTCATGACCAACTGAATAGAAACCATCTCGTTCATAGTTCATGACCAACTGACCAGCTGAACTAAATGACTGATTTAGTTCACGACTGAAAAATGAACGATTGAACTTATTCAACAAATTGAACTAAAAATCTCAACTCTATTAAGCATCCGTTTGGTTTCACAAGCACAATGTGCGATAAATAGAGCAAAGTCCAAGAAGAAGACGCAACAATGAAGAAAAACAACACAAAACATTTTCACTTTCGTTTTGCGATTGCGTTTTCTTTTTCCATACACACACACACACATTCCAACAGACAGTGAGATAGAAAGAGATGAAAATTCATTCACCCGCCGCCCACCGAAAATGCAGTCGACATTCACGATATGCAAAGCTTCGTGTTAAACTTTTAAAATGGCGGGCAAATGCATATATGTATGCATTGTGTGTGTGTGTGTGTGTCACAGACTACAATAACAATACTTATCGATTGATATTTCTGCACATAAAAACAAAAAACTGTTGAGATGCAGTTCTGCACATTGGTGAAAGCAGCAGCTTAAAAGCTGTTATTGCAGCACCCTCATTTTTAACGGATAATAATATTAGGTACATACAGACATACATACATACACATGTATCTATTTAACTCAGATAGATAGTGGTGTCGTCATTCAAGTTCAATGTCAGTCTAGAAGCTGAAAGCTCCTCACTTCGTTTTATTCATGCTTTTGGGGTTTCTGGACCCTGTACTTGAAAAGCCCAAAGGGTTTATTAAGTTTGTTGATAATAATATACATGTTGATAGTAATATACACATGTAGGTGCGTAACAGGCAGAAGGCGTGATTTTATTATATTCGTCTGTATGTTCTTATGAGCTAATGTATCTTATAACAAATTTGCTGACAATACTAATCACTGCGGACGGCAGTGACGAAAGCAGCACGAAGGGTGCGAAAATCGACTAGCAATATATACAGGAAGAATGGATAATGTGCTATGACTGCCCTATGAGGTCGAGTGATATACCGATCGAAAGGTATCAGCTCAACTAACAAATGTGCATATTTTTTGTGTGTTTTAATTTTTTACTATTCTAATAAAAAATACGCGTCAAGTGACACCTCGATTATCAAAATCCAACAACTGGCTCAAAAGATAATTGATTTTGAAACTTTTAGTGGCCATCCGAAAATGAGTTGAAAAGTGAGTTTGTCTGTTTGGATCAAATCGTTGATATAGCTTAACAGGATAAATGAGGACGTGTTCCCGATCAAAAATTTAAAAATTTTTGTTCTACGACTTTTCGAAAAATCGCTAGTTTAGCGGGAAATCGCAAAAGCCCGCTAAAATTGAAACGCCCACAGCATCCAAACGATAGAAGTTACAGATATGATCTGTAAATCGTTGAAAAGGTGTTTGGCAAAAATTTTATTTTAAAATAATTTATATGCAAAACTTAAAATTATTTGTCACAAAGTTGCATATCAGAAATTTTGGGGGATAAAAAATGTTTTCGTCCCTGGACTTTTACATCGTAAAGAGGTTTTTTTTGTGATAACAAATTTGCTGGCAATACTAATTCAAAACACAGCAGTACTGGGTATCTTATAGTCGAGCAAACTCGACGGTATGGTTCTTGTTTGTTTAGCTTAGACAACGTCGGCCATATTGGAAATTGCTCCCACACACATATTTCCAATTGGAGTTCTCTGTTTGCATAATAACCTGACGAAATAGCGCCAAACTTGTGAGTGTCCATTTAAAAACGCTACAGAGATAGAGAGAGAGAGAGAGCACACAAATGTCCTTCAATCAATTTTATTGGAATATGAAACACTAACACACACACACAATAACCGACACAGACCTATAATACAGTAATGCACTTGCACATGCCTTTGCGGTAGGTGAATATGACAAAAAAAAAACCAAGAAAATTGCCCGTATGACCTTTCTACCAAAACATAAACAGAACTTCTCTCTCACACAGAGAGACCAGCAATAGAATCTATACTGTTGTCCTGCTCACACGCAGCTCGCACTGAAATTGCTATAGCATATGCTGAGGCGCCATTGCAGCATAATGTACATATGTATGTTTATGTGCATGTATTGTATGTACATACGTTTGTATGCAGCTTTGTTATGGCTCCAACTTCCTTGAGGAAGTTGAAGCTAAAATGGCGCGCGAGTGTCAGGCGCGTGGGCGTGCAGAAATTTCTGCAGCTGTTTCTAGAATATGCAGGCACAAATTGAGCTATGCAATCGACGCATCCTCCCCCTCCCACCCATCGTTTTAGTTGTACTGACCAACCACACACACACACACATACAAATATTCACACATACTCGCACAATGTTGCCAGCTTGAATGTTTGCTCACCTTATCGCACAATTGCAGCTGATGCGGCGCTTTATATGGATTTACCTATCAGCGACAAGTCGTTTGCTGTTGTTTTTGTATTGCTGCTGATAGTGTTTTACTTCGATTTGGATTTGTTGTCGTTGAATTTGTTGGTTGAATTCGCAATTCAAATTTGTTACACATTAAAAGAGTTTCAAATTGGATTTTTTCTTCACTAAAATGCCCGTGACGTTTTTTTATATATATTTATATTTCCTTTTGCTTCCTTTTAGTTGTCAATTGTCGATTATTATGATGTTGTTGCTACACATGAACATTTTTAACCCGATAATTTTTTAAAGCTTATTGCTGCAAATTGTTGCCATTGCCGCAACGCAATTTCTTTTGCTTGCTGCTGCTGCTGTTGTTGTTGTTGGTGTTGCCAGATCGTTACCGGGATAAAGTAACTTTTGCTCTCTGTCATTTGCTATCTCACTCTCACGCACGCACACTCTCACAGTCGAGCAACAAACTTGCGAATTTCTTTTTACTTATTTTTGTTTATTTGTCTTAACAACAATTTTTGCAGCGGCTGACTTTTTTTCCATACACTTTTTGCAAGCTTTTATGTGTGCGAATATGTGTTGGTGTGAGTGCGAGTGAGTCAAAGATTTTGTGTGTGCGAGACGACAACAACGACAACGACGGTTGCTCGTTCATGCTCACCAATACCAACACAGCTGGCTGGCCGCTCTGCCGCTATAGTTAATTGTTGTTATTTCTTTTTTTTTTAATGTATATATACATATATTTTTTTTTGCCGCGTCGCGCTTACTTTTATGCCATACAGTTGAGGAAAAGCTTTTTCACAACAAATGCGGCGCGCAGTCATGCATTAAAAAAAAAAACCAGCAACGTACGACAGTAACAGTAAACACACTTGCTTATATATACATAAATACTTATATGTATGTATGTGGTGTGTGTATGTACTAGCAGCAGCTTGCTGCAAAATGAAAGCACCAGCAGCAGCAGCAGCAGCAACAACAAGAGCAACAGCAACCCATACAAAACAAACTTACGACGCAAAACAGCAACAGAAATATTCGATATTTCTTTTACTCCCCCCCCACAGAAAAGACAAAAAACACTTATATTAGAACGCGTTTAGCTTTTGCTATAATAGCAATTAATATTTGTGATATTTAAGAGATCAAAATTCGAAATCAAAATCAAGCGAAATAGCGAACGCGCGGTTTGCCCGTTTGAAGTTGAATGTGTAAAATACACACATGTATCTCTGCTCCAAGTATTCGCAAACTGTGTGTTGTTTGTATTTGTGTTTGTGTGTATCTGTGTGTGATTCGCGAGAGCGGCGGCGCGTGAGCGCAACTGAGCGACAGAGAGAGAGAGAGAGCGAGAGGCACCGTAACAGTGCGTACCATCTGTATGCGTATTAGTATTGCAAGAAAAGCTTTTTCTGTCTAAATAATTATATTTGTCATGTAATTATATAATTACTTATTCAAAAAAAACTATCACCCTCATAATTTAGGAATTATTTTTTTTTGGCCTCTTCCTTTTCCCGATTGGCGTCACTGATGACAAACTTGCAGGCAAATCACATAACATGAAACAGTTATTTCACCAACAGGCTGCCCACCAGTGGTGCCAATTTAGCTATTTTCCCGACAGATTTAGTGGGTTGCAACTGGCAATTGCGGGAAAAATTTTAAAACAGCGGGTAGCGGGAATTTTAGCTACTTCAAAAATAATTTTAGCTTTTTGAAAACATCTGGTAGCTTCATGTATTTTTATGCTTTACGATGCCACACTTAAGCACTTGGTAGTATTTTTTCCATTTGAATGGCAAAAAAAATCTATAAGCCAAAAGATCATTAAATTTAATCGTTTTTTACTATGAAATCAATTGAATCGAGCTTTATACCATCACTAACGAGGTATTTCACAATTAATGAATCGATCGCGAGACTAAGGTGAAAAAATATATATAACGGTCCACTAATGTCTTCAAACTCCCTAACTTTGTCAAATTTTTGTATAATGAAAAAAATGTGATGCAGATTTCTTAATTCAATCTTCTATTCATTTAAATTCAGTTTAAGTGATACAAACATTTATTGAACCTATGGAAAATTTTGAGAAAAAAAAATCGTTTCGCTAGTATTTTTTATATTTTGAAAATAGCTAAAAGCCGCTTTTTGGATGAAATGGAGGAAAAAGGGGTTGAAATAGTAATTTTTAGCAAATTTTAAAAAGTCATAAAAAAATATTAGCAAAGAGATTTTTCAAATTTTTTTTTGCATTCATTGTTTGAAGAATTTTTTTGCATCAAAATATTCCAAAAACACTGGATTAAATCAATAAAAATATCGTTTTACTACTCTAGCGTTTTTTTTAGCTATCAACAATTTTTTTAAGCTGTTTTCAGCTTTTTTCAAAGGTTATTTTGGCTTTTTCATGTGCCGAAGAGTTGGCAACACTGCTGCCCACATGCATAGATACAGCAACTCAAAAAAGAAATGTACAAACCAAACAATTTGCATTGCCAATTTATTTTAGAATCGAAAAAACGCAGATAATGTGCAAAAATGATGGTTTAAAACGCATTTGCATTTGTTAAATTGGGTATATATAGTATAGCGGGGAGGCATTTATGTAGATGTGCGTTATTTCTGCTTCTCCTCTTGTTTCTCAGCGGATGCGGCGCTCTTCTCATCCTTATCCTTGGCGGCTGCTGGCTCAGTGTCGCCTTTCTTATCGGCGGCGACAGGATTCTCCTTGGTTGCCTCCTCGCCGGCCATTGTGGCCCCAACCGGCAGACTCTTCTCCAGGGCACGCACAAATTCCTCCAGATTGCCCGAATAGGCAGCAGCGACTGCCTCGTGGGACAATTCAAATTGCTTGACAACGGGTCCAAGCTGTGCCGATTGCAGGGCATTGGAGAACTGAGCGAGGGCCTGTTGAAATTGTGGCGAGCTGATGTGATCCTTGATCTGTTGCTTGCGATCCTCATCGGCATCCTCCGATTCCGGCAAGTGAACAATTAACGATTTGACACGCTCCGGATCCGCAATAAGTTGATTGATTGCCTCGGCACCGGACAGAGCCGTGGACAGGTCGATAGTTAGTGAACGACCTGCGCCATGTTCAGGGGAGAGATTGGATAAATAGGCTTGGAATGGATTCGCATAAGCTCCACTTGTGGTTGCTGTTGTTGTTTGTTTTGTTGTTGGTGTGGTTGTTGTTGGAGTTGTAGTTTGTTTGTTCTTACCGGAGGCTTCGGAGGCATCGGCATCAGCGCTTGAGCTGCCACCGCCAGCGGATGAATCGCCCAGCAAATTGTTGCGGCTGCTGCCCGACTTGGAGCCCTTGGTCGGTGCGGACGGTGTGCGTTGGCTGCTCACATTTTCGGGTGTCTGTAGAGCGCCGCTGCCTGAACCTCCACCTCCGCCCCCGCCAGAGGATGCCGTGTTGCGCGACGAAGGCGTGCGGGAACTAAAAGATACAATTTATAGATACAATTTATCATAGATATTCCTCCTAAAAGTAAACTCACTTCATTTGGCCCAGCAGCGAGCTTAAGCCGCCCATCTGACCCACTCCGCCGAAGAGCTGCATCAGCTGCTGCTGCGACATGTTGTTGAGCATGTACTGGAGATCGGTGCCCTCGCTGCCGCTGCCTCCGCCGCCGCGTTGATGCGCCGAGGGCGGATTGTTCAGCAGCTCATTGATGCGTCTGCAGTGCTCGTCATCCTTGTCCGCCTTGGGCTCCTGCATCCAGAAGAACATGCGTCGCGAACTCGACTTGAATTTCAGCACATAGACGCGACCAGATTTGCACTGATCCACGCGCTTGTACTCAAAGTCATCGGGGAAGACAATGAGATCGTCTTCCACTTTGCCGCTGGTGCGATCCTTCCAGCAGAAATGCATGAGTCCATCGTCGCTTTGGGTCATGTAGACGAGACCCTTGCGCGCATCCGGATGGACCATTTTGCCAACCATATTCATGCGGCCAGCACGAAACTCCACAAGATTGGAGCTGCTGGAACTGCCCAAACCGCTCTGTCTGCCAAACATGATACGGGCGCTTCTCGAGAGCTGCAACCGTCAATATTCCCAGATTAGTTAGTCAACTTACTACTGCACGAAGTGCGCATACTTACTGGATATATAATGTGGAAAATATAAACAATTTGGGAATCCTTTTTAATAAAATCGCCTGCTCCGCTTACGATGACCAGCAATATTTTCTGAATGATTTTTTGCTTGCTCACACCTTGGATAAACAAGGTGGCAGCCTTGGAGAAATATCGATTGAAACATCGATGTCACCGATGCCTGGAAGCATCGGAGCTATCGGGGTTTGGTAGGCCACTATCGAATATTTTATAACAACAAAAAAAAACAGTTCTAATAAAATTAGCTTTATTATTTTAGAAAATTTATAATTCTTTTGGTTTTTTAATAGGTGCTTTTACTGAATTATTTATATTTAGTTAAAAAATTTAACATAAATTACAAAAATAAACAAAAAGTTGCAACTGTGTGGCACCCTTAGCCCAACTTTGGAAAAAGAAGGTGGCAGTCTTGGCAGTGCTGCCAATTTAAATTTTTTTCCGTCAAATCTGGCTGTTTTTAAAGACCAATGGCGGGAAAAATTTGGGAACTGCGGAAAGCGGGAATTCTGGCTATAAAAATACCATTCTTGATAAATCTGTGGAAAAAAGTTGTTCAACGTGCTGAGCATACATGTACCAGTTATACTAAACGGAGAAGAACTTAAGGCATGACTTCGCAGAGAAGACACGGACGAGAAATGAGTCTATGCAGGCACTGCAAGACTACATTTACTGCAAAGCTGAGTGATTTCGGCTATAATGCAACCACTAAAAACTCACAAGTGCGATGGGCGTGGACTCCAACAAAAAAATTTAATAAATATCGAAGAATTAGATGACCTGCTGAAAATCTTATAAATAAACACATTTATGTCTTAATTTAAAGACCATAAAAAACGATTTTTTTACGCTTTTCAGAATATTTTTAGCTTTATTTTTCTTTTCTCTCCAGTTGAAAACAGCTTTTTTTTGATAAAAAAAAGTTGGCAGCACATGATTAATGTGACCAAACCATATGAGAATATATATACTAAAGATTTCTTCGCAACAACAATTTGCTATTGAATTTATTAAACCACGAAAAGTGTTGGAGTGCAGTTGCTCAGGCTAGCAATTAAACAATATAATCATCGAATTTAATATTCACATATAAGCAAACGTTGTTAACAGTTATTGTCAAGACGCAATAAATTGTAGTGATTGTTATTCAAGTGGCTTTGCAGTTCTAAGTGGTAAGTCTATACATATGTATGTATATGTAAATATGTATGTTTGAATAATAACAGCAGCATTTAAAACATTTCCTGATTTATTTGCTTTTAAACAAAGTGCGTCATGGTTTCGTTGTCTCAACCACAGAAAAGTCACAATTGTCTGTGGTTTTCAATTTCTTGCCTGGTAATTTCACTAGCATCTCAGCTGTGTCGACATTTTTATTCTATTCTACTTTCTTCTTTATTCTACGTTTTTCTCTGCTCATAGACTTTGGCGTCTTTGTTTATTACGTTGGCCGCCATTACTCTTCTGTTGCTGTTGCGCATTTCGTTTTCAGCTGCTGCTTTACTCTTCACTGTGGCCTATTTATTTTTGTTTTCTTTCTATTCCGCTTATCAATTGGCTATTCGTATCACACTTTATGAGGTTGTATTGTACCTGTCGTTGTTGTTGCTGCTGATTCACATTCAAAGCGTTTGCAAAACCTGTTACCTATTTGGCCCTCGAACTTGGCACAATTTTTGTTATATTAATGTAAAAAATATGCCTTAAAACTAACAGCTGCAACAATAACAGAAAAAAAACAAACGCAATAAGCACACAAAACACAAGGCGAATGGCCGATAAGATAACGGAATGAGTTTTCGAATTCGAAAAAAGAGGCAAAAACTAAACTGCTGTAAATATGAGCAAATGCAACATTTTAACCTTGCCAGATTCGTTTAATTGTTGCCATTTCTACCACCCTCCCTTTTTGGTCAGGTGTGTGGCTCATGTTAACCGTTTTTGTTAACCGCTAACGCAGCAGATTATCTTATTGTTGTTGTCATATGTATTTCATCATGCTCTTTGTTTGTTTATACAAAAAAACTTGTGTTAAGCTTTCGTGCATGTTAAAGCTCATCACGTGATTGGCCATAGAGAGACAGACAAGTCAAGCTTGAATCAAATTAAAGCTCGAATCAATTATTGTTTATTTAATTACATTGTTGTTGTGTTTTTTGTTTGCAGCTAGAAAAATGCGCGTAGTGTTTGCACTTTTGGGCCTGGTGGCTGTGACACAGGCCGTGTCCTTTGCCGATGTCATCAAGGAGGAGTGGCATGCCTTTAAGGTGAGTAATTAAATTTTTAAATAATATTGATATTGAGGAAATTGAAATGAGAGCTCAACAATTGTTTTGTTTTCGTGTGGCAGGTGCATATTTAAGTCCAATGATTAATGCCATTGTTTAGTTCCGTGTCTTTGTGGGCTGATGATAAATGCACATTCTTTTGGACTCCAATGATGAGTCATGTGGGTGCACAGCAGTGTTGCCAATTTAGCTATTTTTCCGACAGATTTAGTGGGTTGCAATTGGCAAATGCGGGGTAAATTGTAAAACAGCGGGTAGCGGGAATTTAAGCTACTTCAAAAATAATTTTAGCTTTTTTAAAACATCTGGTAACTTCATGTATTTTTATGCTTTACGATGCCACACTTAAGCACTTGGTAGTATTTTTTCCATTTGAATGGCACAAAAACATCGATAAGCCAAAAGAGCATTAAATTTGATCGTCTTAAACTATGAAATCAATTGAATCGAGCTTTATACCATCGCGATTGTAAGGTGTAAATGCCTAAAATATATACAGTGGTCCACTAATGTCTTCATACCCCCATACTTTGTCAAATTTTTAGCAAATTTGAAATAGTCATAAAAAATATTAGCGAATAGATTTTTAAATTTTTTTTTTGCACTCACTCCTAGAATTGTTTAAAGAATTTTTTTGCATCAAAATATTCAAAAAACACTGGATTAAATCAATAAAAATATCGTTTTACTACTCTAGCGATTTTTTAAGCTATGAACAAATTTTGTTTAGCTATTTTCAGCTTTTTTCTAAGGCTATTTTGGCTTTTTCATGTCCCGAAGAGTTGGCAACACTGGTGCACAGACAGGCAGTGGACAGAGTTCTTAATGTTATTGTTGCAAGCTATTGTTGCAGCTGCTGATTAGTCCAGTCCAGTCACATGCCGGCTCACATGACTGTTCTGTTCGGTTCTGTTCTGTTCCATAATCCATCTGTGTAGAAAATGTTGTCACATGAGATGCTGATAGACAACAATCGAGGGAATGTACTCGTACCGCCTTCCTTTCTGTGACCGACTCGGTTTGGTACGGATCAGCGCTTTTGATAAGAAATCCGACCCATTCCATTGCAGCTGCTGCTGCGATAAGCACGCGGGTCCATTCAGCAACACCAACAACAAATTCTAAAATCCCCGATTAGCAAAACAACAATTTGCATTGATGTCGCTTTTTGACTTAGTCATTTATGTTAATGGTTTTTTTCTTGTTTTTTTTTTTTTCCAAAATATTTTATTTGAATTTTTTTCGTTGTTTGTCGCTTTGTCTGCGTGCGCTAGTTAACGGCGTAGAGCGTTTTGAACTCGCTTATAATCAGTGTTATCAGCGTGTTATTTGCAATTGTTCCCATTCGCCTCTTCGCTTATCGGCTGAAACAATTGACAAGTTTACAGCTTTGGTCTAGTCCAATCGACTAATTCAGCTATAAAACAAGATAACAGGCATAAACATACAAAAATTTAAAACCTCAGGCGCCCTCATAACTATCTGAGCTCATCGTAAATCCTTTGCGTTTAGCAACAGGTTAGGTCTTCTTTTTAATATATTAATTGTGTTGGTTATGTCACTAATTTGAATGTACGGATTCCACACTTGTCTAATAAACTTTGTTATTATTGTAAAAAGGCAAAAAAAAAAAAACAAAAATTTAAACACCCACCTTTTATTTAAATTCTTAGAGTAATTTATCAGATTTAAAAGTAACTGTTACACACTTTTCCAATAGATGAATGTTTATATTTTTAGCTCAGTACTGTATGTATCAATTTATACTGAATGTACATACTATATTGTCAATACATTCACGACAGACTGTGTTTGTAATTATAGTACTGTACAGTCGCTCCCAGAAAATGTAATTCAGTACATTTTCAACTATGTTTTGTTTTTACTGCTCAACATCAATAATATGGTTTGGTTTAAGTTTAAACTTTAATCAACAAACTAGCGTTTCAATTCAGTTGATCTCTTTTCGATTACAATTACAATTTTTATAATTATCAGGGTTGACGGTTAAAATGAAAAAAAAAAAATACAATTTTCTAAAAATGAAAATGAAGAAATAAAAAAGATTTATAAGAGATCGATTAAATTGTTACTGCCTCGCTGTTAAGGAAATTAAGAATTTCATGTTTTTAAAATTTAAATTATCAACAGTTCTCAGTTTACAAAGTACATAAAGTGTTGCATACTTTTAAGCTTGACTTAAACTGAAGTTGTACTCAACAAAATCAAAGCATACAAACGGGCGCATCTAAAAATATATTTGTCTTTTGCACACAATTCAAAATCTGAATTGAGAGCGGCGACTGTTAGAAATGGCCTGCCAATCTTTATAAGTAAAAACTGATGATATGCAGATTATATTTATTGAATTGTGCACATACCAGTGAAATAGAACGCAGAAGCAGCAACAGCTACGTCAACGACACTTGCTGTCGGCCTTTGAGCTGCTGATAAGCGTGTGAAATGCGACCCCCCAAACTCTGTCAATCATATTCTTATTAAGATGTTAGTTTTTTGTTTGGGTTTTTTTGTCGTTGTTTTTGTTTTTTCATTCAATTTGTGCGCAATTCGCAAACACAGCAACAATAATTCATATTCTCGGAAATGGCGTGTGACTTGCTGAAAATGCTTATCACTTGCTTTGTGTTTGTTTTTGTTATTTGACTTTGCTTAGACTCTTACCGAAAAGCTTTCGCTCTCACTCTCTCTCTCCGGTCTTGCGGTAAGTGCGCAAAAATAAGTAGGCAAAAAAGATGAAGAAATACAACAAGTGGGCGATTGTCCGTGTGGGATATCGATATACATTTAAATATGCTACAACCGGTTAGCAAATCTCGATATACGTGTATGTATGAATGTATGTATGAATGTATGTATTATGTATGAACATCCTAATAAATCAGCATCTCTTTTGTGAACCGTAAACCGGTTCCGATGTCATTATTCTGCCCGTTTCGACCCCTGCATATTAACACCCATACAAGCGCAAGAAACTAATGATTAAATGTATATTTGTATGTATGTTTATTTGCGTAGCAGTTTGTGCATGTGTGTGTGCGTGCACAGTGCGCACCACGAAAATGTCAGGCTGCTATTTTTGTTATTAACCGCTCGACTCTCAACACAAGTAGACGTTAGCTCTTGGAGAGTAAGCAAGATACAATTCAACCCACAGAGAGGCAGAGTGCGCGCGCCTAAAATTAAAAGAGAGAGTGTGAAAGAGAGAGAGAGAGAGCAAGTAATCGGGAGCAAAGTAAAGAAACATATTAAAGGAAAAGCACAAGCACGCGCGTCATTTGGAAAAACGTGCTAAAGCAAACAAAATCGTCTAAGAAATTATATAAAATACCACTCGTATAATTAAAAAAACATGGCCAGCTCCAGTGATTTAAATATAGTGGTGGATGTTGTGGTTCCTGCTGTATTCGTAATTGCACTTTTCATTGTCAACGGCTTTGTGCTGCGGTTCATAATGCGTAAGCGTCGCGAATATGAAGATGTGCCACAGCAGCTGGAAGAGAAGCCCACAACATCTGCGGCGGCAACAGCAGCATCCGACGAGTCGCAAGTTCCTGTTGCCGACACCGATGACAGCTGCTCGATTGAAATGGAAAGACTGTAGCGAAGACGCCTCGTTTCCTCTGCATCATTTGCAACATCATCCTGTGTTGTTGTTGCCACATAAACATACAGTTAGCCATGTAGTTAGTAGTTAGCCATAAGATACTCAGAACTCATGTGACTAGAAAAACATGCAACGAACTTTTATTGTATTTTTCACGACTAAAGTGCAAACAGCGACAAAGCAGAAGCACCAATAAATTGTATAATAAAAACGAATCAATATATAAAAGAAAACAACACCTCCTATACATATTGTCCATGTATGTGTGTGTGTGTGTGTCCTACTATGTATGTGCATACATATGTAGAGTTGCATATGTATATCTGTAAGCACGTGCATTTAATTAACTGTTTTAAGTTTGTTTTTTATCTTTTGTACTGAGCCGCAAAGCCTTTTTCTATCTAAATAAAATATATATATATTTCGCTGCAATATGCGAAAAATCAATAAAATGTCTGGAATTTATTTTCCCAATTCACAAGTTGTAAACACCACGCAGTCATAACAACAATTATGTCAATTATATGCAATCTATGAATGAAGTCCCAAAAATAAGCACGCAATTGAGCGACATTAATAAAAGTATGAACAACAACAAAAAAGAAGCAACAACAATAACAACATCATCCGGTCATTTCAGGGCGACAATTGTTGTTGACTTTGTCTGATATAATTAAATGCATGTTGTTCGAGTTTGTTTTTGACAGCGCCCCAAGAATGTTTACTGTACCCAACAATTGCCACTAGATATACCCTGTAAACATGGAGCGACAAAGGCTAGTTCAACTATGAAACAGGTGTAGGAAAGCAACTCTAACTATAAAAATATTTTTAAATTAGAAATAATAACAAATTCACAATTTCTATTTTGCAAAAAAAAAAAAAACATATTCAGGGGTGCCACAGAAATCGCTTTCGCTTGAATTTAACATACATTTCATACAAATATTTAATATTTAATATTATTATCTATATTTTTTTTATGAAATTTTAGCAGAAATTGTAGAAATAATAATAAATTCACACGTTTGATTTGGCAACAAAATATAAATTTTTTTTTTATTAAAAATTTTTTTTTTTACAAACATTTCAGCAGAATGAAGAGTTTTCAGCTTTAATTTTTTACCAAAATTTTATGTTTTGTATTTAATTCCCAATTTAATAACATTGATTAATAATAGTTTTTAAACCAATAAGAAAATATAATAATATAGGCAAATATGTGGGATTTTTTTATGTTCAAATAATTTCATGACTTACTTTCTTTGTACTTGAGTTACCGTAACTTCCTTAACAAATTAATTTTATAGTTGTAGTTATAGCCTGCTTATAGGGTATCTGCGTGACGACTACAGAGCACAAAAGGCTTTTACTATTCCCTTTTACCCATTTACAACTTCTACCTGAATTTTTGACAGAGTCGTAAAATTCTTTTTATGGCCATAGTTTAGTTTTATGCTTGCTACCGTGTTACGTGTTACGTATTAGCCAAGAGTCACCTGTCTCTTGGCTCTGATAACAGCTGTATTGGCTTATCTCTTGGCTCATGCTCAACTCAAGGGCAATAAATCCAAATCGAGCACAAACATTAGGCTCTAAGCCTCAATGCATATTGGAAATTAAGTGAACTCACAGCGGGGCATGTGCAATTGAGAGATTGTTAAGCTATCTAATCTGTATGTGTACTGTGTACTAGGTAAAATATTATTATTATTAAACACGTCTTGTGATAAGCGTTGAACATGGTTGATAAGCAAATCAATTGTGTTGTCACTTCAAGTATATACTCGTAATTCATTGTATTGTTATTTTATAATTGCAGCTGGAGCATCGCAAGAATTATCAGGATGAGACCGAGGAGCGATTCCGTCTGAAGATCTTCAATGAGAACAAGCACAAGATTGCCAAGCATAATCAGCGCTATGCTGCCGGCGAAGTCAGCTACAAGATGGCCGTTAACAAGTATGCGGATATGCTGCATCATGAGTTCCACCAGACGATGAATGGATTCAACTACACACTGCAAAAGCAGTTGCGGTAAGTTAATTGCCACCAGTTGAACTTGATTGAAAGACAGGTTTTAAGCGTCTTATCTCCTTGCAGTGCTGCTGATGTTAGCTTCACGGGCATCACATTCATCTCGCCGGCGCATGTCAGCTTGCCAAAATCTGTGGATTGGCGCACCAAGGGCGCTGTGACTGAGGTCAAGGATCAGGGACATTGTGGCAGCTGCTGGGCATTCTCAAGCACTGGCGCTCTGGAGGGTCAGCATTTCCGTAAGACTGGTGCCTTGGTGTCGCTGTCCGAGCAGAATCTGGTTGATTGCTCCACCAAGTACGGCAACAATGGCTGCAATGGTGGCCTGATGGACAACGCCTTCCGTTACATCAAGGACAATGGCGGCATTGATACGGAGAAGTCATATGCTTATGAGGGTATCGATGACTCCTGCCACTTCAACAAGGCGACCATTGGGGCCACAGATCGCGGCTTTGTTGATATTCCCTCGGGCGATGAGAAGAAAATGGCTGAGGCTGTTGCCACCATTGGACCCGTGTCGGTTGCCATTGATGCCTCCCACGAATCCTTCCAGTTCTACTCCGAGGGCGTCTACAATGAGCCACAATGCGATCCTCAGAATCTGGATCATGGTGTGCTCGCCGTTGGCTTTGGCACCGATGCGAATGGCCAGGACTTCTGGCTGGTCAAGAACTCGTGGGGCAACACCTGGGGTGACAAGGGCTTCATCAAGATGACCCGTAACGCTGACAACCAGTGCGGCATTGCCACAGCTGCCAGTTATCCATTGGTTTAACTCCAATACAGATAACCGCTCAACCTCATCTAATTAATCGCATAAACTCTATTCCAACCCAAGCATCTCAAAAGCGAAGTTTATAATTTAGTTGGCATCTTTAATGTGTGCTACGATCTTTAAAATTCATCACATTTCTTATAGTTTGCCATTTAAAAGTTGAAACAAATTAGGCATATTTCAATGTTGATGTTTTTGTATAAAATAAATAAATATTTTTAAAATAACAAGTAAACTCAATTTATTTATTACTACGAGGAATAAAAACTGAAATACCTTTAGGTTTTTAAGATTCACAATTGATAGTTTATAATTATAAATTTGAATATTGATATTAATTAAAATAATTATTTAGAAATCTGGATACATAGTTTTCCAACTTTTTACAATTCGTTGTGTATAAAAAATAACAAATATTTAGTTTACAGACACGGTTTACAATTACTATTGGTTTACAATTGGCGTTTTTGCGCCAAAACTGGCTCTTTTTTGTGTTGTTGGCGCAATGACACTTATTTTTTCGAATCGGCTTATTTTTTCATAAATTAATTATTTTACAAAGTTTTGGATTTGTTTGTTTTTTATAAATTGTTTTTATTTAATTGATTTTTGAAAATTTCTAATTTTCATTTAAAATTTGAAATTAGCGCGCAATGACATTAACGTCAACCGATAATACATGCAGCCCTGGTTAATGATATCGATTTATACACAATTTATCGATACTTGCAGTGCACGCGCATCGATACAACAGCTCAAGGTGGATTTATACCTGGTGATGTATTCGCTCGACGTGCCCTCTTTTTTCGGGGCGGAAACGTCATTACGAAAGCAAACATCGTAGTAAGCGGTTGTATTAAATTCTCTAAAAAATGTCCCTTGTGTGAAAAATACATATGCCGCTCGAACGCAAGTCGTTTGGTTTGTGTTTCCAGAGATATGAAAAGGAGACAAATAAATGCAACAGGAACTGTGGGAGCATGCACCGGTGAGCAGCTTCCACAAAGAGAGCAACAGGGATAACAGTGTCGATGCTGACGGCTAACAGGAGCTTAACAGATCTCCATAATCACAATTAATTAATTGGTTACCTACGGGTCATTACAGGAACAACAAGACAAACATGCCATTGCATTTTATTTTCATTTTATATATTGCACAGCGCACAAAACGAAAATGAGTGAAGAGTATAGAAAACAAAACAAAACAATTTTTCTATATATCTATCTCTGTCGTCTCTCTCACGTCAGACTCATTTTGACAATTCCGCCCCGAGAGAGAGCGAATACATCACCAGGTATAAATCCACCTTGCAACAGCTGTTGTTTTGTTTGCGCGCTAAATTTTGAAATTTTCAAAAATCAATTAAAAATTAAATAAAAACAATTTGAAAAACAGCAACAAAATACAAAATTTTGTAAAATAATTAGGTTTAATTTAAAATTGGTTTGTTGCAGTTCGCTCTTCGTTAGGCAAAGTTAGTAAAAATCCAAAAAAAAAAAATTTGTAAATTCGAGAAATTTCCAACAAAAATTCTGGTAAAATTTTCAAAATTCTAGCTTCAAAATTGAATAAGTTAATTTTTATGTCGCGAAAAAACGCTCACTTTTGAAGTGTGAAAAGTGGGGCCCAGAGGCTGCCACCTTTTTTTAGCCAGAGCTGCCACCTTTTTTAAGTCATGGCTGCCAGATGATTTTTTTTTGTTCATCAGAAGACCAACAGCTGTTGTTTTGTAATAGATAGAAAATGCAATAAATAAAAAATAACATTGCAATTTAGTAAATTATAAACACCATTAAAATGTTATTAACGTTGCGTGCTTGCAGCGCGAGACTGTGCCCAGGCATCTCACGGCATCCGCGCCGTCTGTTGGCCAGCAGCGCCGCCGAGGAGGCCAAGAAAACAACGACCCCCCACCCCCACCCCCAGCAGCCACAACTTCAATTGGAAATCAATGGGGGCACGTACGCCACGGACAGCTGGACGAACGTGACGCCCAAAATATTGACACACCTGGGACTGAACAAGCATCTGCAGCGTGATCATCCACTGTCGATTATTCGCCAGCGCATTGTCAACTACTTCTATGGAGCCTATCGAAATCAGCGGGGAAATCCGCTTTTCTCGGTGTACGATCAGATGAATCCGGTGGTGACGGTGCAGCAGAACTTTGACAACCTGCTGATACCCAGCGATCATGTGAGTCGCCAGAAGTCGGACTGTTACTACATCAATCAGCAGCATTTGCTGCGTGCCCACACCACAGCCCATCAGGTGGAGCTGATCTCGGGCGGATTGGATAACTTCTTGGTGGTCGGCGAGGTATATCGACGCGATGAGATCGACAGCACGCATTATCCAGTGTTCCATCAGGCGGACGCAGTGCGTCTGGTGACCAAAGAGAAGCTCTTTGAGCGCAATCCCGGCCTGGAGCTGTTCGAGGAGACATGGTCGGGCTCCATTGCAGATCCGAAACGCATTTTGCCTTCGTCCAAGTGCATGGATCAGACAAAGCAACCCTGTCATACATTGGAAGCCGTCAAATTAATGGAGCATGAGATGAAGCACGTGCTGGTCGGCCTGACAAAGGATCTCTTTGGACCACGCATCAAGTATCGCTGGGTGGACACCTATTTCCCCTTTACACAGCCCTCCTGGGAGCTGGAAATCTACTTCAAGGACAACTGGCTAGAGGTGCTCGGCTGTGGCATTATGCGTCACGAGATTCTGCAACAGGCGGGCGTGCATCAGTCCATTGGCTATGCCTTTGGCGTGGGTCTGGAACGCCTGGCCATGATCCTATTCGATATACCGGACATACGACTGTTTTGGTCCAACGACAGTGGATTCTTATCGCAGTTCAGCGAGCAGGACCTGCAGAATCTGGCCAAGTACAAACCCATCTCGCACTATCCGCAATGCACGAACGACTTGTCCTTCTGGCTGCCGGAAGATGTTGAAGTCAACGCTGGTTTCTCACCCAACGATTTTTACGACCTGGTGCGCTCGGTGGCCGGCGATGTTGTTGAGCAGGTGAATGCAGCATGAAATTTCTGTAATGCTCGACATTTCAATTGATTTTTTATGTTTCCTTACAGATAAGTTTAGTGGACAAATTCAAGCATCCAAAGACGGGCAAATCCAGTGTGTGCTTCCGTATCGTCTATCGCCATATGGAACGCACCCTGACGCAGGCTGAGGTTAATGAAATACACAAACATATAGCCGATGCCAGTGTGGAACATTTTAATGTGCAAATACGCTAGTCTTAGCTTTTTAACTTGTATAAAAATAAATTGATTAGATAAAATTAAATTTCAAATATTCGTTTTTCTTATAGTTATCGATGCTTTTGCTGTTTTGTATCGATTAACGATTGTTCGCACAAGTGAAAGCGTCAGCAGACCAAGTCGAATTTGTTTGACGAACTGTTCGTCGAACAAGAATTACATTTGCCCACTATTTCAAACATTGCTTGCAAATATCATTTGTAGAAAATTTTCAGAGAATAAACATGCCATCGGATAACGACACAATCATTGCATTGCTGGCTATATACATTTATTATATGCCTCGCTTTTTGCATGCCACAGTGCTAGTTAATCTTGCAGGCAATACATAAACTCCAGCGAAAACTTTTGACAGCTGATGCTTGCGCCAACATTGCCATCCATTGTCGAATTGTTCCATCGAACACAGGCAAGATAGAATCAGTTGTATGAGGCGTGATATTTTTGATAAAAAAAAATATCGATAATATCGATGATATAAATATCTGGGCGCGAGCTTAAATCAACAGTTTTTTCACCCCAAAATTAGTCATGTTACCACTTATGTTCACTATTTTATTGCAAATTTGGCACTTGGATGTAGGGTCGTTTATTATATCCGAATAAATTTTGGATTCTTCGTTTCGTGCAGAAAAAAGTGGCGGCAAAAGATAAAGAAACTGGTGAAAAATAGCGCACGATAATATCGTACATTTATATCGATATTGATATTATCGTTTTTAAAAATATCACTTAAAAATATATCATCGCCAAAATATCGATATATCGATATTTTGATATTATATCAACAACCCTATATTCGGCGTTGAAGTTTTTTTCTATTTACTTATTCATATGTATTATTGAAATTCAGGTGAAAATGTCTTCACTAGATGCAGATACTGTACTGTACAGTATATTGGCCTTAGTCATTATCGAAAATGCACTGGAAATCTATATATCATTGCGTCAGGTAAGACAATATTGCATAGCCGGCACGTGCCGCCGTCATCAAAAGCGGCAGGCAATAAAATTGTATGAGGGTGCGATGATGCATACATACATGTAAATCTATGTATGTAATGCCCGCATGTGTATATTTAGCACTACTTTAAATGTCAGCTGGGTTCATTGATTACAATTAATATCAATTTACTTTCGTTTAACCCAATGTACAGGTGAAAGTCTATCGAAATGCGTTGAAAGTTCCCGGCGAGCTGACGTCGCATATGAGCGAGGAGACTTTCCATAAGGCGCGCAAATATGGCCTGGATCAGGAAAACTTTGGCATATTCAAGGCATTGCTAATGGATGTACTGCTGCTGTGCCTCGAACTCTATCTTGGATTAATCGCACTGATCTGGAAGGCATCCGTGGACGTGGTCAATCGTCTGCAGTGGGACGCTAGCAATGAGATTCTTGTGAGCTGCGTTTTTGTGCTCATTTCGAATTTGCTGTCGACCTTCAAGTCGCTGCCATTTAAGATATACAAGATCTTTGTGCTGGAGGAGTTGCATGGCTTCAACAAGCAAACAGCTGGCTTCTTTGCCTGGGATCAAGTGAAGAGCTTCTTAGTTACCCAAGTGGTAATGCTGCCAATCACAGCGGCTATTATATTCATAGTTCAGCGTGGCGGAGACAATTTCTTCATCTGGTTGTGGGTATTCACTGGCGTCATCTCCCTTGTGCTGCTCACCATTTATCCGATCTTCATTGCGCCGCTGTTCGACAAGTACACGCCCCTGGAGGAGGGACCACTGCGCAAATCCATTGAGGATTTGGCTGCATCGCTCAAATTTCCCCTGACCAAGCTGTACGTGGTCGAGGGCTCAAAACGCTCCTCGCACAGCAATGCCTATTTCTATGGCTTATGGAACTCAAAGCGTATTGTGCTCTTTGATACTTTGCTGCTGAACAAGGGCAAGGCTGACGATTCGGAGCTGACGGACGATGAGAAGGGCAAGGGATGCACAAACGAGGAAGTTCTGGCTGTGCTCGGCCATGAGCTGGGCCACTGGAAGCTGGGACATGTTACCAAAAACATTGTTATTATGGAGGTGCATTTGCTGCTAATGTTCCTTGTCTTTGGCTATCTTTTCAAGTATGCACCCTTCTATGAGGCTCTGGGCTTCCAGCCCGGCACACGACCCATTCTTGTGGGTCTGCTGATTGTTTTCACCTATGTCATGGCACCCTATAATGCTATAATTAACTTTGCCATGACCATATTATCGCGACGTTTCGAGTACCAGGCGGACGAGTTTGCCCATTCGCTGGGCTTCGAAGATCAACTTGGACGTGCATTGATCAAACTCAATTTGGACAACTTGGGCTTTCCCGTCTATGATTGGCTATATTCCACATGGAATCACTCGCATCCAACGCTACTGCAGCGTCTGGCCCGCCTCAAGGAGCTGGGCGAGACCAAGAAGCAGCAGTAAGACGAGTTCGAGACCAAAGCATTTAATTTCTATGTGTCCCCCTCCTACGCTCCCCTCTACGTGTAGATTATATGTAGATTTCAATAAAGCAAGCGATTTCCATTTTAAAAATATTTAAAAAAATTCGTTGTTCGTTTTGTAAAAATGTGAAATTTCGAATAGGGTCACACAAAAAAGACAATGTTCGCCTTGATTTGGAATGATCCTGACATTATACTCTTTATATTGTTGGGCATATTGATTGTGGATAATCTCTGGTCAATATATCTTATGCTGCGCGAGGTAAATGCCAATGCCAGAAAGTAAACATATATATTTTTATATAAATTACAGATTTTAATAGTCTATAAAGTGCAACAAGTGCCGGAGCTACTGCGTCCATATTTATCACAGGATCTATTCCAGGCAATGCGCTCATTAAAATTGCACAAGAGTTGGTTCTTCATCGTGAATACCCTTTGGATGGTTGTCATCTGCGGTTGCCTTGAGCTCTACTTTGGCTTCTATGCGTTCGTCTGGGAATTGGCCAACATGATGGCATTTGCCAAATGGATGACACACGAGCTGGTCGTCTCCATAATCTTTGCCTGCATTCTTAACATCTATATGGTGATCAAATCGTTGCCAGGTCGTCTCTATGAGAAGTACTGCATAGTCAGTCTGGTCAAGAGGAATCCCATCAAATGGTATATGCAAATCTTGAATTTTCTGCTGGATGTCATAATCTCGTTTGTGATATTGGTCATCATGGTGGCACTTTTCATATATACTGTCAAGTATTTGGACAAATATTCATTTCTGGGACTCTACGCATTGGCCATCCTCCTGACCGTGTTCCTCATCCTCTTGTTGCCCTTTGTTATTGATCCCTTTATTGGGAAACGTGTGGAGCTGCAGAATCAATCACTGAAATCAGAGCTGCAACGGCTAACCGGACAAGTGGGATTTCCCATGCGCCAGGTGTACATCATTCGAGTGAGGGATCCCAACACGGGCAGCAATGCCTTCTTCTATGGCAGCTGCTGTCTCAAGCGGATCGTCATCTTTGACACGTTGCTGTATAATCGGGGACAGGGCAATAACACTCGGCTGACGTCGGAGGAGTTGGGCAAGGGACTGCGTGATCCGCAAGTGATTGCTGTGGTTGCCCACGAGCTGGGACACTGGAAATATGGGCATTTCTACAAGGCCATCATTATGTTCAAGACACATTTATTCCTCACATTATTCCTTTTTTCCCTGTTCTTTGCCCATGGTCCCATCTATGAGGCAGTGGGCTTTGAGTCTGGCCTACAGCCGACCATTGTTGGACTTCTGATTGTTTTCGGTTATGTGCTGACGCCCTACTTTACGCTCTCCAATGTCTTGATGCTCTCCGTGACACGACAGTTTGAGTATCAGGCGGATCAGTTTGCCCATATGCTGGGACATGCCGGGAATCTGAGGCTGGCGCTGCTCAAGCTCTACGCGGATAATCTATCGTTTCCCATCTCGGATGAATGCTACTCCATTTGGCATCACACACATCCCACAATGCTCCAGCGCCTCGCCAGACTCCAGCAGCTTGAGACGAACAGATATTGACTTTGAGATTGATCAAAGTAGCTTCGATTCCATCTAAACTGACAACTGACTGACATTTCATTTCAAACAATATACCTATTTTTTTATTTATATATAATTGTGTGTTGTTTTCTTGTTTTCTATGTATTTCGGAACATGATCTTATCCTGAGCGATGGTTTTCTACGACACTTGGCCGAAGATAGATCCGAAGATCCTCCTTTGGCTGCTGCTGGCGATTCTTGTCGTTGACCACATTTGGGAAATGATATTGGCCAAGCGTCAGGTAAGATGGATGAACTGCATTCATTTAGATCTTTTTAAGCACTCAAAATATAATTAAATGTCGAAATCTTTACAATAACCTGAAATAACTTTATAAAATATTTAATTTTGATCAGGAACTAAAACCGTAACTGAAACCGCAATCGTAACCCGGTATTAGCCGATTGAAGTTGGTAACTGTAACTGAAACAAAACTATTTTTTTTTGGTCAACATAAAGTCCGAAATAATTCAAACCGAAACAACCTTTTAGTAACCAATTTATACAAATCGGTTAGTTTCGGTTCAATCGATCATTAAATTAAGTTTTTTCGTATTTATAATTTATATTATTAAATAACTGGTAACCTTTACGAAACCAATATCCTTTAAAGCCGTAACTGATACCGATATTCGTTTCTTGTCTTTGACTACGCTTTAGATGGTTTATTCAGAGGGCTTATTTAAAAAAATAAAGATCAATGATTCCAGTAATTTTTGTAATATTCAAGAGCCTTTTCGAGATCAGATCATCAGTCCAATAACAATAACGATAACTAACTTATATCTGGATCTCGGATTTTGCATATTTTTGAAGAAATAAGATAGGTAAAATAGAGTTAAAAACGAAATGCATATTCAAAATTTTTTTTGCATTTTAGCATATTTTTTGCATAAGTTGCATTTGTCTTGCATATTTTTTGCATTTGTATTTGATCATCCGAATAGAAAGATTGGTACCAATCTGATTAAAAAAATATGATCACATTGCAAAATCTGCGGTCAATTTATATCATTATATAGTGAGGATTCCCACATCAAATTCTATTTAAAAAACCAAATCCGAAAAGCTGACATATACATTTTTTATATTTATTATTATTTTGATATCTGTTTGAGAGCCCCGTAAAATCTACATTTTTATTTCAAAACATTTTTTTTGAATTAAAAAATAAGTTTTCTTTCTAAAAATAAAGTTGAAACTATTTAAAAAGAATGAAATACATAAAAAAACAAATGCAAATTTCTAATTTTTATTTGATTTTATGTTGTGTATATTCTAAATATAAAAAACGTATCCAATTTTTTTTTTTTAATCCAAAAAAGTATATTTAGTTTTTGTAGTTTTTAATTTACGCATAATCGTTTCGATCACTGCTTTAATTTCAAATTAAAATCAAATAGATTTCTAATTGAATCATTCGTTATTTTGAGCATGATTCGCTATCTCATTCGTATCCGTATCCGTATTGGTCTAGTAGCAACTGGTCTGTCTGGGGGCCAACACGGTGCCGGAGGAGCTGCGTGCAGTCATTCCGCCGGAGGTCTATCATCGTGCCCGCGTCTATGAGCTGCACAAAATGGAATTGTTTATGTGGAAGCATGGCATTGACTTGGTCATCAGCCTGGCCGAGGTATTTTTTGGTTTCTATCCGTTCGTCTGGGGCCTGGCCTGCTCAACATTGGGGTCGGCGACCAAGGAAGAGCTGTGGATAAGTCTAATTTTTGTGCTGTATCTGACCATTTATATAACCTTAAGATGTTTGCCGGTTTTACTGTATGATAAGTGTATATTGGAGCTACGATATGGAACTCAGACACGTCTGCCATGCTATATGTATCTCTGCATGGGCCTCATATCGATAGTTCTGGCCCAGATTATTCTCGCACCGCTCACATTGGGGATTGTATATATTGTTCAAGCCCTTGGGTATTTTTTCTTTTTATATTTCTGGGTAATTTGGGCGGTGTTCACATTGCTGATGGTCTTCCTGCTGCCCTACATTTGTGCACCCTGTATTGGCAGGCAGGTACCGCTGCCGGACGGTCCTCTCTACCAGGATGTGAAGCGTGTGTGTGATATAACCAATTTTCCCATGAAACGTGTCTTTATCATCCGCACCAAGTCGACGCAGTATAGCAATGCTTATTTCTATGGCAGCTGTTGCCTGAAGAGAATTGTGATCTTTGACACGTTGCTGTTTAACAAGGGATTGCCTCCCCATGAGCTGCAGCCGCACGAGGTCGGACGCGGATTGTTCAATGTGCAGGTGGCCGCTGTGGTGGCCCACGAGCTGGGCCATTGGAAGAGGGGCCATTTCTACAAGGCCACGCTGATAATGAAGGTGCATTTCCTGCTCACCATGATCCTGTTCGGCTTGCTCTTCCACTGCCCCCAGCTGTACGAAGCTGTGGGCTTCGAGGTCGGCGTTTGTCCCATAATTGTGGGATTCATCATTGTTCTGCGCTTCGCTCTGACGCCGTATTTGACGCTGGCCAACTTTCTGATGTTGTGGAATCTGCGACGTTTCGAATATGCTGCCGATCGTTATGCCCACTTTCTGGGCTATTCCATGCCGTTGAGGTCGGCGCTGGTCAAGATCTATGCGGATCACATGAGTTTCCCCGTCTACGATTCCTGCTATGCGCGTTGGCATCACACCCATCCCACGATCCTTCAGCGTTTGGCATATCAACAGCGACTGGACATCGAGGCGATCTACAACTAATCCCAGCCACATTTCAGCATCTCCCAAAAAACAAATTCCCAGTTCATTTTTAGTAGTAGCCCGTGAAAGAGACTTTATACAAGTTTTCTCAGTTTCAGTTTTTTTTTGTTTATTTTTTTTTGTAAATTGTTCGATTGTTGAAGTTGAAGAATGTCTTTTGGACGCATCACCAAATTGAATGTTCATATTGCCAAGTGGTAAGTGGAGCAACTGCATCGATCGATTAACTATTCACAGTCTTTGTTTGCAGTCAGACACACATCACGTATGCGAATGATGCGACCCGTTTGCTGACCAACAATCCTTCCGGCTTTGCCTTTCGCAGCATGGGTTCCACCAGTTACCATTGTGTTGCTGATCCCTTGACCCAAGCGAGATCCTTTCTGTGGCGACATTTTGGCAAAAGGGGCAGCATTGAGAGGTCAACTTCCTTGGACAACTTTTTGCTTGCAATTGGTGTAGATATTGACATGGATGAGGAGCAGCTAGAGGAGCAGCAGGAGCAGTTGCAGGTGCAACAGGAAGTAGCTGAAGCAGAGACTCAAGCAGATATCCATGAAGATATCCAAGAAGATATCCAAAAAGAAGACCTAGAAGATATCCCAACAGAGACCCTAGAAGAGATGGAACCACAGCTGGAGCTGAAATCGGAGCCGGAGCTGCACACTTGGTACCTGGAGGAGTTGCCCAAGGTGTTGCCACAGATGGCCGCTAAAACTGAGCATCACATTGAGCACTTAGAGGTATCCAATTGTGCTTGGCATCTGCAGAACTGCACTTGGCGTAATGTTCCCAACAGCGAATTCCAGCTGCCAAATTGGTAAGATATTCTGACAAACTAGAAAAATTTATTTACAAATTAAACAAACCAACCCAACTAGGGATTTTTAGGTACTTTAACTTGATAACTTTTTTTTATAATTAATCGAGTTAAATTAATTTTCATGAAGAATTTATTACTTACAGAGTTTGCTCAACGTATATAATTTAATTATAGAACTTATGAACGCAGTTAATTATAGCAATAGGGGTTGATTAAATGTTAAAGATTGAGGTTATCAATATTGAACTTTAAACAAATAATCAATAAATAATAAACAGTTACTTTAAAATCAATATCTTGAGGCAAAAAGCTATTTTATCGAAATTAAATCGGACCAGTTTTGGCAAAGTTATAATGTGAAAGATGGAAGTTGGTCTGATTTTCGATTAAACAACTTTAAAAGTCAAAATTTACCTAACAGTTAATTTACTAAAAAGTAAATTTTATTTTTATAACTACAATTAAAAAAAACATTTTTCTTAACTCGATTAATTTGTTGTCGATTTTATAAATTTTTCGAATCACAGCTTTAATTAACATCACTAACCCAAACACACAGTCAATGCCATCGGATTAAAGAGACCATGGGACACATAAACCAGCTGGTCAAGACGTCGATGCCAGAAGAAGATGAGGAAGAGGGTCAGCAGGGTCGTCTCATGCTGGATGTGAATGCCAACATAATGAGTCTCAATGGATTGTTGCAACAACTCAATGAAGTGTTGGAGCAGCAGAACGAGGAGCAAGCGAGTCTATCGTCCAGCATATCCAGCATCTAATTAAAAAACAGCATACAGGGTGTCATTTTTATTTTGAGATTGTGATCTATCGATAGTTTATTAAAACACACGTTTGTTTCATAGAATTTTGCTTGACATATGTATGTTGGTTGTATGGTGTATGGCATATATATATATAGTTATAGTAATATCGTATATATAGTAAGTAGTTATCGGAAAGTCCTTTCTGAAGCTTTACATGCAAGTGTCTCTATCATCTCTGATAATGTGTAAATTTTTTTTCCATCTTAAATATAGCATACGAGTAAGTTGATAATATATATATGTATATTATATAAGTATATACGATATTTTTTCTTTCATTTACTTGGCATTTGTTAGATCGTTTGATCGTACGTTTCAAATCGTACAAGTTTCTCTAGAACATATAATAATTTAGCTAGCATAGATTTAAGTTTTTGGCTATGGATTGAGTTTAGGGTAAAATATAATATAGGGAACTATTTTCTTTTTGGTTTTCAAGTATTTATATTAGAGATAGCACCTTGAGGAGTTTAAAACAATTTTTCCAACAGCTGTTTTGGCTTTTTACAGAATTTCTTTTCAGCTTAGATTCTTTTTCCATCTGCTTTCTCGCTGGCGTAAATCAATCTCAGTATTTGTACAAGGACAATTACAAGGACGACGTGTGTCGAGCACAGCTGAGAGCAGGATGGGGAGGTGAAATGGAAGGGCACATTTTAAGTGGAATCCTTAATTACCTGCCCTGGACTCGGCGGCCGTGTTCGAGTGCCAATCGGCAGCTGCTGTTTGAGTGGTTTGATTCATGTGTTGTTGGTAAAACTTATGCACTAAAATGTTAGGCAAGTAAATACGAATATACCATACGGTATACTTTATGCGATATTTACGATATTTTTTTTTTCAATGCACTCACAAAATGTAGTAAAATTGTTTGGAAAAAACGCGAAAAACTAAGATGGAATAAATCACACTCATCAAAAATATTTTCATTATACATACACGTATATATATATATATATAAGTACATTTATATTATGTAATATAATAATTATAATTATAATAAATTTTATTTTTGGTACACACAATAATTAACAACAATTATCTAAAAAATTCTCGCTACGTAATAAATATATATATATTTTTTTTATCATTTTGCATTTGCGTTAAATTGTTGAGTGTCTGCTCTTACACTTAGCTAAGTTTTAATTAATTCGAAACTAAATTAGTTCTTTCTTCATTTTAAAAATAAATAAATATAATAGAAAATATAATGTTTACTTTTACTTGTATTATTCCTTTAAAATCTCATCTCAGACAAGACATTAAAATCGATGTACTGAACTTTGATTCGGTTTTGGTTTTTTCCGTTTTGTTATTGTTTCTGGCTGGTTTCAAGTTGCTTTGTCAAAAAAGTAATTAATTTAAATATATTTGTAAATTTTTCAAATTGTTTTTAATATTATTATTCAATTTTATTTTACGAATACACATACATAATATTTGTTGTTGCATTGGTAGTTGTTGTTGCTGTTGTTTAGGAAATAGACTTTCAAAAGCTTAACATGCATAAACATTTAATTAATTTGAAACATTTACTTTAATTTATATTTGTTTTTTGTTTGCTGCGAATTTGCGCATTTCACAAATTGTTCAATATTCAAATTTTCGATTTTATTTTATTCATATTTGCAGAGGTTTTCGCATTTGGGAGTTGCTTTCCTCGCATCCTGCCACCTATTGAAAGGGGCAGCATTAAAGTAATCAATTGGCATCTGGCCAAAACAACTCTGCCGATTACCCAAATTGGTAACAAAAATATATATTAGTGTGTGTGCTAACAAATCTTTTTCTTTCGGCTGGGATTGTTGGCATCTGGCGGAAACGCTACTGTCTACTGTTCATCCTCTGGCGATATTTTGGCCAGGGTCAGCAATATCATGGTCAGCTCCTTGCGCGAGATTTTGCCATGCTTATCGTGTCCAACGCCACGCATGATTGTCTCCTCAAAAGCAGCCAGATCCTGGGCATCATAGTCATCCTGTTGAGGCAAATTCATAAACAATAATTTTTAAAAATATTTGTCATTGAAAACTTACCTTCTTTACCAACTCCAGCAGATCCTTGAGAAAGCCTTTGAGTTCCTCATTCTCAATGGTGCCGCTGTTGTCCTGTTGTTAGTTACAGTTTATAAATAAATAGATATATGATTCAAGTTTTAATTACTTACACGATCGTATAATGAAAAAGCTTTCTCAATATCGTCCTTGGTCAGCTTTGCGGCGCCCTAAGTTTGGCAATGAGAAAAGAACGCATTTCTTGTTGAAGTTCAAGTGGTTTATAAAACAAATATTTATCTTTAATATATACACGCTTCAGATTGTTTGACTCGTTTGTAATGTCAACTGGCATATGGGACACTAAACTACGTATATATTTTATGTTTGAATAGGTATTTGAGTGAGTGTGTGTGTGTCTATGTGTGCTTGCTAATATCATATATTATTTACAACTCATGCCAAATATTTTCTTTGCTTTCAACTTTTTCTTTATTATTATGCAACCCATGCTGCGCGTGTTTGCCTATGGAAATTTAAATCATGCCCACACACACATACATACACTCACACACACACACACAATTATTTACAGTTGGGGATGCTCGCCTGCATGCAAATCAATTTTCATTTACATTCTCCGTTTCTCGTTTTTCGTTTCATGTTTGCGTTGACTCAATCTCTTCATGGAAATTACAGCCAATTTGTGCACAATTATTTGCACAATCAAAATGCAAACAGAACAAACTCTTAAAGGGCCGAAAAAACAATGCCCCTAAATGTATGCTACACATATATTATTTTCTCTTTTGACTCATATTCAAGAATTATTTTTGCTCTCGCCAGACATTTCGAATCATAACGAATGACTTAATTAAGCTTGCCATGTTTTCTCCGTTTTTCTCTCTTCTCTTCAGCTGTGCTTCTGACATTCGGTAATTAATATGCATTAAGGTAAATTGCGTATTTGCTGTGGCTTTTCCACAACGCATTTGGCCAAAAGTAATGTAGCATACATTTCAGCGCCGCACATTTATTACTTCTCTCATTGTTCGTAAGTGTGTGTGTGCAAGTGTTGTATTGTATATGTGCTGCTTAGATTTATTGATTCCCACTTCCTTCCCACACACACACACACACCTGCACTTTTGGTTATGCAAGCGCAAATGCTGCAATCGCCGAAACTGGCAGCAATTCAAGTTCAAAGCTGTTTCAGGTGTTTCATTGCCAAAAATGGCTTAAATTTAGCTAGCCAACAATTTGTTACATCCATGTGTGCGTGTGTGTGTGGTTGTCCCTAGGGCCTGATAACATTTATTTTATTTAGCCATGTAAGCTGCTTTATAAAGAACGCTAGCGACAAAACGCATTTGCTTTACTTTGGTCATACCCTGTACACCGCAAAGGGGTCAAGACAGGGTATAAGCAGCAAGTTATAATTATATACAATAATAACAGGCAGTTGGTGTTTTTGTTATCCCATAAGTTGGTAAAAATTTCTTACAGTTGAGAAAATAAAATTAATTGCATTATTTCTTAATACATTTTTCGCATAGTTTCTCGTAAGTTGACATGTTTGGCCATATAACTAAAGGGTATCTCATCGTCTAGCTCAGTCTGTCTAGGGCATGCTTAGCTGCTCGTTTATTTGGGGATTGAAAATCCATTAAGTGCACGCCGTTGGCAGCCCTTTCAGCGCACTCATTGTTCTTATGTAGAAGCTCGGCTTTATGGTTGGCTTTAGTGTTTAATTTTGCTCAAAATTTCATTTTCACACTGAATTATACAACATTGGATGGCGCCTAAAAGCATGCTTTACATGCTGTCTGTCTGTCTGTCTGTTGGAACTCTGACAAATTGCGCACTTAAGCCGGTTGCCGTCAGTGCGGCACGTTCAGTGTTCGCACATCCCTGGCTGATAAAATGAAGTAATTATTTTATACTTCAACACTTTTGAATGCCATTTCGGTGGGTTACGCCGGCGGATGTCTGCGGCTGCCATTACCCATATGGGCATAACAACACAACACCCGTGCATACACATATTAAACACACACATACACACACACGTACACATTTAGTTACACGCATTTCTAAATTATGCAAAAGGTCGCCGTGGGTCTGGTATCTAGACCATCATTAGGTTTTAGCAGCTCACGTACATGCACTTATCACACAGCTCCCTTCCTTCCTCTCTCTCTGTATCTCTTCTGTTCTCTCTCTCTTTCACTTTCTATCTTGCTCTGTCTGTTACAAGCAAATATCTAATTAGTAGAGCATAGTTGTCGTTTGTTTATTGGATTGGTCAGAGCTTAAGGCCCCATTGTGGTTATAGAGAGAATATGTGTTTGCTATAGCTTAAGTACTTTCTGTTTGACTATTTAACACATAAATTAAACTTAACTTTAGGTCAGAGCTGAAATTATAAGCAAATTATGTTTGCTACAATTAGTGCAAAAGTTTGTCATATGTAAAAGCTTTGTAAATAAATGTATATTATATGACATCTATTCTACTCTGTTTATGAATTTGGTTGCAACTATGAAATTGAAATGAATTTACTTCTATATTTGTATAAGTAATACTGTTAAAAGCTTCAGTTGAAAGCATACGTTATTAAAATTATTATAATTTAAATATTAATATTTGTCAAATATTATTTGACTATCTATTATTATTATTATCTACCTGTTTAAAAGATTTCGAAATTTCTCTGAAATTTTCTCTTTGAATTCTACAAGAATTTACGGGGTTTCCAAGTAAATTTCTCTATAAATTCAAGAAGGTTGTATTGGTTATTTATTTTTAAAGCTCATGGTTCGCTGACAAATTCGAAAATCTGACTTTTAACTAAGCTCATTTTTAATCTAAACTTATGCAGCCTTTAACGTTGGTTTGCTCTGTAAATATGTCCCAAATGCTTATTTGATCATTGTACACAGCTTATTGATTGCCTCTCTGTGTTTTACTCGCATTCCTTTGACTACATTTTGAGCAATGCAAAGACAGCTCTAAGTCAAGAAACATGCCTCTGAGCTCAAACGAGCCACAAGTCCACTGACATACACACACACAACTGCACTTACACACTTTCAGACGCACACATCTGTCACTCAACTTATTTGGTAAACATGCTTAAAAGTATCAAAAGATATTCACAGAGAAGCAAAAGCAAACACACAGCATTCCAGCATGCAGTTAAAGTAAAAAATACAATGTATATATAAAGTATCTATCCATCTATTTATAGATATGCAAATGCATAGCTTTTTGAGGTTTTGGGTATATTTGTGTATTTTACAACTGACAACAAAAAAAGGATAAAACAGTCACAGAAAACGCATCCAAATGGAACAAAAATGGCCAAAAGTCAATAAAATGCATTCTGTGTTTTTCTCTTTTTCTGTTATCGTAAATGTCGAACAAAAGCAATTTAAATCAAACAGAGCTTGGTATTTATTTTCTATTTAACTGAAAGTTTGTTGGAATATTGTTTTGTGTTTTTGTCTGTGCTAAACAAATACGTGTGACAAATAGTCTATAAATTTATTAAATGCCTTTGCACAGAGTGTTGAATTTATGAAATTACTGCAAAACTTTTCTATTGTCTAAATTAAGTATGAATAAACTTCTTCAACTAGAGCTTGACTTCGATTTGTGTGAAACGTTACTAAAGATCTCTAAGTCATTGATTTTATAAATTATATGAAAAATATAAATATTCAAATTGATTATTTTAATAGGAGAATAATCAGTTAAATGAGCTTATATTTCTTTATTAAAGAATGCCAATCGGACGATTTTAAATAAAGTTTTACTTCATTTTTGACTTTGCTAAGCTTAATTTAAGATAAATACTTAATGTGCAAGGGTATTTAAAGTTCGGTTCTCCGAAATAAATGCTAACTTTTCTGCTTGTTTTGTCTATTCACTTTTTTTTTTATTGGTTTTTGTGTTTGTTTTGTTGTATTGCCGTTGTTCTTTATTCCAATTGGTTGGGTAACATTTAGTTCGTTTTTGGCTCGGCTTTGGACGATAAATACTTACATCAATGCCCTCCTGGATAAACGAGTGTGTTTTATTTTATATTGTATAGTTGTTGTTATTGTTGTTGTTGTAGGCAGTGCAATTGATTGTTGTTGTTGTTGTCGATTTTATATACAGCATTTGTTTGTTTATCATTTAATTGATTTTATTTTATTTTTTGTTTGTTTTTTGTTTTTAGTTTAAGAGTCGAGTTTTTAATTGCATTTCATTTAGTTTAGTTTATAGTTTGTTTAAATATTTTGTGTGAAAAATATTTTGTGGCAGCCAAAATTTACATCACGTGCAATTATATTTGATATTTGTAGTTGGAAATTTTTTGATTAAAATTAATTATTTATATGTTATGTAAATGAAACAAAATGTACAAGTGTTTATTGTTTATAAGAGTTAATAATAGTTAATAGAAATATATGCATATACAGATACAGTTGTTGTTTAGGTAGTTTAGTTGCAGTTGGTTAGGCATAGAGTTGCAATAGAAAAGAAAGGGTTAGGCGGGAGGAGTAAAAAAAGAAAGTCAGAGAAAAGTTTTGTCAAGTTTTCAAGTTTAGAAATTAAAATTTTCTTTGTTTATTTTGTTTTACTCAAGCTGCAAATATTATTAGTTACAAAACTATTTGCCAGCGTGTTCAATAGTTGAAATTGAAATTAATTGGTTTACATAGTTTAGCAGATTTGCTTAGAATAGAAGAGTTTTGGGTTAGTAAGCTAAGTTCCAGCTAGAATGCAGCAAACTTAAAATTAAGTTATTAAGTATACGTCTAGTAAGCATAAGGCAAGACCAATTATTTAAGGATTTAGTTGCATTTACTTATTACGATTAAAATTGGATATACTTCTAATTAATTATTCTGTCACTTAAAGGTGCAATAGAAAGTTTCAGTAATTCATACAAAAAAAAAACATAAAAACTCAAAATAAATAAATTAAATTAAAGAATTTTCTAAGAAAACCATATTGTCTGTTTCAGCCGAACGTATTTGGTTTACCTGCAGCTTCTTCTGGCCACATTTTCACGTAAGCTGCACGTGGCCAGGCCAAATGTCGCCGCAGAGACAACTCCAAAGCAGCGTAAACAAAAATACGCTCCCTTAAGTGGTTACCGCAAGAGAACGGCCGGCAAACTTAAATGAGATGGCCAACCCACTAAATGGATAGACTTTTTGCCCTGTCTCCACAGAAATTAAATAAATTTTGCCAAAAGCCACATTTCGACCAAAAGTTTTTGCACATTTTAAAGCAACGACTGCAGTTGCAGCTCTTGTGCATTATGTGTTGCTGCCCACTGCGACACACGCGGCGTATACGTGATGTGCATTAGCATAAGCTGTTCCGGCATTGGCACGACGCCAAAGCAGCAAAAGCAGCAACGCCAGCAAACGTCACGTCAAGAGGTTGTCTTAAACACTAGGCAACCGCAATTTAGTTTTATATACATATATACCTCGTAGCCATGAAGTTGTGTTATAGGGTATCATAAAGTTAAAAGTTTACTTCACACAATCTACAGTTGAATAAATTTTCGTGTTTTATGGAATGTGAAATTTAGAACAAGTACGTGTACGTTCGAAGTGGAAAGTGTAATGTCACATTTGAAATTTGGGCAGTATCATTAGAAAAAGATTAATAGCTAACTGTAAATAAATACACTTTTCCACTTTATTTCGTTGGAATTTACAATTAGGTCTGTTCTTTTCTAAAATAAATTTTTTTAATTTATTTAAATTATTATAATTGTTTTAGAGGTTCTGATTGGAATACTTTTAATACAGGCTGAAATTTTCACTTTCGACAAGATTTTTCGTAATTGAATTTGATTTACCTAATATTCACTTTTGGCAAAATTTTGTACATTGTATTCACTTTGAGCTAGTGAATTTTAATCCGATGAAATTAAAAGCAAAACTTACGGAACAGACTACTTTATTATTACTATTATTTTATAGTCTCAGCTAAAAGTGAACATTAAAGGGTATCTTTTTGGCTACTTTAATATACATGTTTTATAGACTTTTTATGATTATAATATTTTATAGAGATTTCCAACTTTGCTGCTATGGCAAAGAGGTTGCCATAAACATCAAATGCAATTTGTTGTGCAGTGTAATTGGGTATGGCAATTACCTGTTCTTCAGGTAGTTGCTGGTATTTTTAACATGCTTCTTGGTGCCCGCTGTAACTGCAGCAGGCATACCATTACTCATAACTCTTAAGTCTTTGGATGCCACTTGGTGGCTGTAAAAATGTTGAGGCATGCTTATTTTTATTTTTTTCCATTTATTGCTTACAAAATGAACGCAACTGGCAGAAGTCAACCAGGTGGTTGATACCGTCTCTCCCCTTCCCTTTTGCCTCGCGGGAAATATATGCGTATTATGTGATGGGGAAATGGGCTGGAAATGCCAATTTTATGGCTGCTTAAACTTGTAGCGTTTTATTGCATACTTGCGGGCGTTAATAAGCGCGCTGCAACAAAGTTCCCCAAGATGTCCAGGTGGAAGATTCTCAGAGAGGGAGATGGGATTCGTCTTATCAGCTATAGACACTATAGTCACCCAAGTTATGATGATGGACATTATAATTGGGTGCTGATGCTGCACAAATGGGCGCAACTTGTGACCGATAGAGAGTGGAAAATTGATGGAATTTCCATCATGGTGTGGCATGTACGAGTTGATTTCAACTTGTCGCTTACATTGTAAATGTGTGACATGTTACATGCAGCATGCCACATGCTACATGCACTGGGCGTGGCAGCAACATCTCTTATGTGATAGAGAGAGAGAGATAAATGTATGTTAGTGTGGGATTTGTGGGGGAGTTGTCAATAAAAGGCAAATAAAATGTCACTGTGCAGCCAACTGTAACAATGGGCAAATAGTTTACATGGCTGTCGTTGTCGTTGTCTTTGTCGCTGTGGTTGTGGTTGTAGCTATAACTGCAAATGTGACTCTTTGTGGTTGCACATTGCTCATACGCCACGTTGCACAGCCGACTGCAAGCTGGCAATTGCTTGGCATTGTTTTTTAGGTCTTGTATGCAAATCGAGTACGTTGCTGTTCGTTGCGTGAGAATCAACAGTAGATCAGATCAGCTAGTTGTATGCTCCAATTAAAATAACCCATACGCCATGTTGCATCGGACAGAAAAATATACAGCAAGTACTCGTATTCAACTTTAAGATCTTGAGCACACGACCATCACATGCGATATGGTTCTCATAAGCAGCTGGAATGTGATTCAGGCACGTACGAATGCAGCAAATAACAATAAGACCTGGTAACTGGCAACTGGCACAGCTCGGACTTTTGTCGTTTCGTTTGTCGAACTTTGTTGATTGCCTGAAAGAGCCAAAAGTGGAATTGTACTTGGTCATGGTCAGAGATTTTATTGTGTATTGTTAGCCATCTGCCTGAAGTTCGAATGCCAAAAGTAAGAAAAGAGTTTGTTCAAGTTAAACTTAAGGCGTAGACAGATGCAAGAGAACATACAGGATACCATATGTTGGGGGTTGTCAGAAAGTTATTTTACTTGAAATAATCTATAGAATTTATGTGGGGGAAAATAAAAATCTTTATAGCTTTCTTTTATACCGCACAGATAATAAATTTGATTTATCTACTCTTCCATTTTAATCAAATAACTAGTTAAATGAGTAATTAAGTAATTCAACAAGTAGCCATTATTATTTGCATTATTCAGTTTTATTTATAGCTTGAATATTGTATGTAAATACCGGATATTTAAGTAATTGCACAATTATTTATAGTTTCCTACTCTTCAGCCCTAATTAGAAAGCTTATTGAATAAGTAACAATGTCCACAGATCTTCATAGCTTTATTTCAGACACGTAATATATATAATTGCTAAAGTAATTGCACACTTATTTCAAATATGTTTCACTCTTCAGAATGCATTATTAAGCTCATTCATAAGCTTGCTAAATCCAAATAGTTTATCTAAGCAATCAGTCATTGAAGCAGTAATTACAAAGTAATTACTTGATAATGATGCTTAGACACATTTGCTATCCACAATTTTAAAAGTAATTTCAAGAGCTATACAACTGAGTTATTTCTTTTAATTACAAAACTATTTGATAAATTTAAGCACACTTTCAGGGAAATTGTTAGCGTAACATCCGCTCAAATCTCAACAACAATTTAGTAGTTTTCCTTTTTCATTTCACAGTGCCAATTTGTGACTAACCCTAATGCAACATTGAGCTGGCTGAGCATGCTGAAAGCCAACAACAGCTAAATGTAAACGAACAACAATGACATTCTGGTAAATATTGCAGTCAAAGTTGGAGTAGCGTCTATGACGATGCCAAAGTTATGGCCAAGTTGGTTTTGTTGTATGTATGTGGTGTGGTCTGGTGACCAATTACGTTTCGGGCAGTCAGTTGCCCGATAGAATAACAACAATGCTTGCTTTTGTTGGCTCAAAAGGGACTGGGACTGCGCTCCATTTAACCCCAATGGGCACATTTTGAGCAGCGCTGTTCTTTAATATTAAATGTCAAATAAATTCTGAAATGTAGCTACAAAAATTCACCCCAGAGAGTCCAGAGCATTGTCACTTTATGCGACCACTTTTAATATTCCAACGAGCAACACCTGCTGCTGATGGAGGAGGATGAAAAGGATTGGGACTCAGAGATTTGTGTCCTCAACTTTGCCTAATTACAGAGTCAAAAGTCTGACAGATGTAGCAGGAATGAAGACAGTCCTAATCTGTAACTTTTAGCTTTTTATAACATCCGCTTTAACCAGCTGACGTTGAGAAAAAATGGGGTTAAAACTAAGGAGACTAGTAAGTGGGGCTTATTCAACTAAAGCCCCAGATATTGATTTGTTCAATCTTGCAGGTACAGGTGTTTTAATCTGTTGTATTTGCCGATTTGCCATCTGACATCACCCATACGCCACGTTGACTGCTTTCGTTCATTTTTTTTTGCTGTGCATTGCAATTTATTTGGTTCGCTAGCTTTTATTTTACGATTATGGCTTTGAAACGTGGCTGAAATCTATTGGAAGTCATTCGAGCAGACACAGACTTGGAAAACTAATGAAAATATATACATAATAAAATATAAATAAATAAAATAAAATCAAATGAAATAAAATATAAAATCATACTCAAGGCCTTGCAGTTAGTTGCAATTTGTTAGCTGTTAGCCAAAGCTGCAGCTAGCTAATAACTAAAGCTACGGCTAACCTAAAGTGCTAAAGTGTTGGCCTAGTAATAAGTATTTATAGATATTGTATATAGGTATATAGAGTAAAGTTAGTAAATTACAGTTTGAAATATCAGCTCCACTTAGGCTTGCTATCTTTCATCGTAATTTCCTCAAAAGAACGTTTTACGGACTCATAATGCTTGGCACTTACCTTGAATACCTGACGGCAGAGGAAGTTCTCCTTAACCGGAAGTAGTCTGCAATAAATAAGTTGGGCGTTTGGTTTCGTTGACATTGAATGCAGTAGTCGGTTTCTTTAGCCACTTGCTCTACTTACTTGGCCATTTCCGAGAGCTGCAAACGACCATCCTTATTGGCATCGAAAACTTGTAACTGCGAAACAGAGAGGGAAATAGGGGGTAAAGTAAATGAGCTCAATGACAGAACTTTTATGCCTAATTAATGATAGAGGAATTGGTTGTGTGTCTCTTGAGCATTGGATAACAGCCCAAAATAAACACATGCCAGTAAATCGACTTGGTTAAGTTACTTAACGATTTTAGTCATGTTTTTTCAGCTCCCTGCGGAGCAACAAGGCCTTCAATTACACATAACAATGTTTGTTTTTGTTATTTAATGCGAAATACACGTTTTTTGTTATGCTGGAAAAATGTTAAGGACATATGGAAACAATGAAGTCTTTAGTTCCCAATACCTCTATATTCTTTAAGAAAAATCTTAAGGAAAATCACTCCCAAATCAAATAAAAAATTACATTCAGTAAAAATCTTAGATTCGAGAAATTTAATGCCAAGTGCAATTTAGAACAAACACGTACTATTTGAGATATTTATAAAAAACCTTGTAGCTTCGTACATCGATTTAAACTTTGTTAAAATATAAGCGACAAATTTTGTAAAATAAGTTTGTTAGCGCATTAATCTTTTGGAACTTTTTGTGGCTCTGTTTAACTTGCAAATGAGTTGCGAGTTTGTCGGCGGGGACTTTTTTATCATAATTTATTATGATACGTGCTTCAAGAAGAATAACCGCTAAGCAACCATGCGAGAATGTAAAAAAAATAGAGAGAGAGAAAGGAGAGAAAGATAGAAAGAGTGAGAGAGAAGAACACACATGTCTGTTTCCATTATAAACTTTGTAATTAACAAAGCCTTGACTGCATATAAATTGCAGCGCATTTTCCATTATTCTTTTCGTGCCAAAAATTTAATTGCAATATTTTACGCTAGACTTGGCTCACAACAAGCCCTGGCCATTAGGTAAAAGGACGTTGACATTGATTGACCAATAGTTGTTGTTGTTCTTGGTAATGCATTTTTATAGTTTGTATAATATCAAGTATACGCACCATAGTGTCTGTATATTCAATGAGCTTGTCCTCGGAGACATCATTGATCTTTTTGGCCTCTTTGAGCAAGTCACGTAA
Organism: Drosophila recens; assembly: GCA_037043495.1. Lineage (NCBI taxonomy): Eukaryota > Metazoa > Arthropoda > Insecta > Diptera > Drosophilidae > Drosophila > Drosophila recens. The sequence goes on along the minus strand of JBAMBJ010001143.1, from coordinate 23,071 downwards.
GAAATTCTTAAGCTCATCCGCCTCAATGTAACCAGAGTTATCAGTATCGTATTCACGCCAGATCTGCAAGTAATAGATAAAATCATGTTTCAATTAATTAAGAATACATTTCCTCTTGGAAGCTGTTAACAGATTCGCCATCGGCAGCGTTCTTTGGTCCGCCCAGTCTGTTTGTCAATGTTCCTTGTTTTTCGCTCCGTTGACCATCCACTTACCTTCATGAATTCGACGCTTGATTCCAAGGGGTTATCGAAGCGGAAGAGCAAAAGGAAATTCTCTTCCATGGGCAAAAGTTGAGCAAGCTGTGAATATATATATAAAAACATATTTGTCACCAAATGTTTGACTTTAAGTCAGATTTAAGTTTTAGATTAGCTTGTAAAAGGTTTAGTTTACTAAAACAAACGCAGCCTATTACATTTATTATCCGTTTGTCATCGTTTTCCTTAGCAAAATATGGAATTGACTATCTGTATAAGGATTTTTTAATTTTGTTTATCTTGTTATTTTCTTTTTCTTCCATAATTGGGGAGAAAGTTTAATTCAATAGTTTCTCTTTTTATAATTATTTGTTTGGACTAAACAACTTTTTTTAAAGAATTCAAGCTATGGACATTTTATTTAATTTAATGTAACTTGCATTTTATATTCTATAAATTTAAGTGTTGTTAACGAAGAAAATTTAATTGAGCGGATTTTCGCAACAAGACAAACACTTTCTAGCTGAAAACTTAAGCCGTTTTCATTGGGATTACAGCGGGTGCGCTGCAATTTTAGCTGAAAATATTTCCGCTAACTAAAAGTAAAGTCTGCGCTTTCTCCAGTTTCTCTCCACTTGCCGGGGGAAAAATGCAACGGAAAACTTTGCCGCAATATTTAAGCGACGATTTGAAATTTGGTCATGTCGACAGCCGAGTGGGAAATGAAGACGATGCAAAAGGGTGAGGGAGAAATTGAGGGTTGTAGTAAATCCCTTTGAAAAAGTTTGCTTTTAATTTGATTATTAAAAATTAGTACATCTTTGGCCAGCACTTAACCTAATTAGTGTTATGTATCTGCTTGGGACTAGAGAGATCTCATCCGAATCACCTTGCGAACGGTAAATGTTAAAAACTTGCCACATGGCGTATGCGCAACATTTACAAGTTGAATAAATGATGAATGATATGGGTAGCTGAGAGCTTTTTGAAGTCATTGTGATACGAAGCAAAGAAAGGGTTGTCCCAGCCTGGCCAAAAAAAAACTTTTGTGTCATTTATCATACATATGACATCGGGCAAAAAGGCAGACAGGCAACATTATTATTACTTCCATTCAATTTAATGTCACATTACACAAAATCTACTTTCAATACTCGCAGTCTGTGGACCGCTCCAACCAATTGTTAAGCCTCAATTAAAAACTCATTTAAAGACGGGCAAAAGTTTTACCGAAACCTTGGCCCAGGCAAGATGGCAAATGGCGAAAATGGCCAAATAAATTATTGAGACCCAAAAGCAAATTGAGGACAGGACAGGGCGACAGCTTCATTTAAAAAGCAATTTGAAGGCGGCATCAGGCACAGGGCCAACTGAATGCCACATTGCGCATACGACATGTGCGACGCAGAAGATGCTAGAAACGAAAAACGCTGAACAAACATTTATAGCTGAAATTACACGACAAGTTTGCACAACTAAACGAAACATGTTAAGCAGTTCAGTGCGATGACTGTAAAATGATTGTACTCGTATACGAGTACACTGAAAAAAATATCCGGAATTATGGATTAAGATCTAAGACAAGTATGAAATACTTAGGATTTTTGACTATTTTAATGTTGAGTCGTTGCTAGTTTGATAATTTTAAAATAATATCCTGAATACATTCTTAAAACCATACCTGTTAAATTTAGATTAGAATTTCTAATCAATTAGATTATTTTTGAAAATAATCGTAGTGACTACATAATTCACTGTTGAAAATTATGTGATTATTTAATGATTAAGATTACAAAAAACTAGAAATACAGATAATCTATAATTTTTACAATTATTTAAAAATAATCAGAAGTAATCAAAAATAATCTTTTTGAGTTCTCGGATTATTTTTGATTTTTTTCTAAATTTTTTCTGATTATTTCTGATTTTTTAAGACTATTTACTAAAAATTAAATTATTTTAAATTTTCACAATCAAAGTAGCAAAAACAATCAGAAATAATCAGAAAAAAAATCGAAATAATCCGAATAATCAAAAAGATAATTTTTGATTATTTCTGATTATTTTTGAATAATTGTAATTATTTTAGATTAATTTTTATTTTTTGTAATCGTAATCATTAAATAATTGGGCAAAACCGAAAATAATCGTAATTTAATCATTAGTTCGACTTTTAAACAAAAATAGTCTATTTACTTATGATTATGATTACTAATCATTATTTAACAGGTATGCTTAAAACTATTTTGCTGTGTAGAGACGAACCTCTCTGATATCGATTTTGCCATCCTGATTATCATCGTATGCCTCCATAAAGCACGACTTCAGCTCCTCCAGCATTGTGTCAGTGACAGCCTATGAAAGAGACAGCACAGTTGAGATAGAGATAGATGTAGAGATGAGTTGTGTTGCGTTGACTTAAGTTAAGAGAGATAACATTCGAGTTTCAGCGATGAGACTGCACTTTGCACTTACCTCGGGGCTAATGTCGGTGGCATTGGCGCTGGACACAAATTCCCGCAGAAAGCCATCCAGCTCGGTGCCCTCAATGTAGCCATTGCCTGGCGGCCAAGAAGGAACAAAGCTGACAGTTAGTGAGGGAAGGGAAACATATGCTGAAAATGAATACAAGTACACACCATCTTTATCGTAGTGCGCCCACACATCCATAAACTGATTGGCCGACAGTTTCTTCAATTCCCGCGACTCGGGATCACGATATTGGCGCATAAAATTGTGAGCCTTCTCGATTTGTACGCGCTTGGCGGCGGCAGCAGCTGCTGAATCCATTTCAACTAGTTTTCCTTACTTTTTTATTGAATTTGTTTTGTAGTTTACTCGGATATTTGCTGCGTTTATCTATAAAAGGTGAAGAAAGGTATTTGAAAATTTCAATTGAAAGCCATTTCAGCAACAGTCACGTAAGCAGAAGCAATCAAAAATCGCTCAACAAACTTTAGAAACCACAAAACAAAAGTGAGAACTTTATAAAATTGTTGCATACGAGTTTTTTTTTAGAGCAACGCAGCAAGAACTAAAAATTAAATTAATTAGTTTGACAGCAAGTTCATTATTGGCTTAGAGTTTGCCAGTGGGTGTAGTGTTGTGGGGGAAGGAGAGCTTAAAATTAATAGCACAATATATATATACACACACACACACACACATAGAGACCCCAATCCAGACAGTGGCGTCGCAATGGGGCGCAATGGCGACATGACGTCCTTGCAACTATGTGAGTTGCCACGAAGATAGCACATAAAAAAAGGGCAGCTAACAGGATTAGAGCAAGTACACAACAATGTTGTGCATTTCCCTGTGTATGTGTGTGTGTGTGTGTTTGCTGGTTTTTAAGCCGCAACAGAAACTGCTGCATACTTAGAGGAGAGCTACCTAGACAACGCTTGTCGCCCATAAAATGTGCACAATATACTCGAATGTAGTTGAAGGCGTCACTTAAATTAAGGCAAATATTACACTACTGACACCACGCTGCTGCATTGCCCCCTGTCCCCTCCTGCTGTTGGCTTCAAACGCATCAACGTCACTGTGAGTTAAATATGTGCTTGTTTAACAAAGAGAATACAATATAAATTGCTTTACAAACTAAAATAACGCGTGTTGTTGTTGTCTGTTGTTGCCTGTCGACAACTGAAACAAAGGAACAAAGAAGCTGAGGACGAGCAACAACCGCCACAACCATCACAACCATCACAACAACAGCAGTAAATGGATGTGAACTCAACGTTTGTCCTGCTCGGAAGTTGCGGGCGAGTTGCAGTTTGTTGCGGCTCCTGCGGCTCTTGTGGCAAACGAGTTTGCCCCGAACTATCTATGCCTGCCCCTTTGGACATGCAAGCAATTTTCGAGCAGCTGCCGTTAAATGAGTTGCCCAGTGCCACAAAAGCACACAAACAATCAATGCGGGCAACTTGTTGCTGTTGTTGTTGCTGCTTCCATTGTTGCTGTCACTCTGTTGTTGCAACACAATGAATTGCCGGACTAGTTGAGTCATTTTGTACCTCTTGCAACCAGACAAACCTCAGTCTTTAAATCAAGTCGGATGAAATTAAAGAATTGTATAGTAAACACTCTGAAACTTGGACATTCAAAGGCACAGCAGGATAATAAGTCTTGTATAATATTAATTGACAAGTTAAAACTGTATTTCCTAATTTGATTTCAATTTTATTCCATGATTGAATTCTAGTGAGAAATGCAAAAATATTTAATTCTTTATATACGTGTTGTTTTGTAAATTAAAATATATTAGATAAATAATAAAATTAGCAATACTTTTTTGTCCACTTCATTTATCTGACGTTTATGAAATAAATAGTAATAAATAAATAAAGTGTCATAATTATATTCATATATAATATATAATATATAATAATATTATGTATATGGGCATTTCCACAGAAAGGTCCACCGCGGCCAAAAACGTAAAATTGATCAAAAATTCACATCTTTTGAAGTTTTCTTCCAGAAATGTATTTAAGTTATTTATTTAAGCAATATACACTGGAAAAAATTCAATAGGATGAACATATGTAGAATCTCATTGGAATAAATTCACTTTTTTATATTTATGTCAATTTTCTTAAAAATTGACTTCCAAAATGGACCGTTTGTATTTTAACGATTACACTTAGTAGGACAGTAAAATTGTAACATGAACCATTTTAATTCAAAGAAATATATTGAAAATTTAATTTAAATAAGTTTTTCGAGCTGTTTTGGACATATAATTTTTAAATAGAGAGACAGAAAGAACATTAAAAAGTGATGCGTGCGAATTTACGTCAAATTGAATTTAAAAAAAAGTGCAAGTCATCTTTGAAAAAAATCATAACCATTTTTAAGAGGCATCAATGCACAAGAGTTAAAAATAAGTTGCATTAAAATATTGCCTCTGGATTCGCTGAAATTGGCGTTTGAATTGGTTGACCTCACAAGTCACTTCCGTTTTGTGTCCCGTGCGAATCACTTGAATTTTTCTATTATTTTTAAAATGAAAAATTACCCAAAATCAATCTTTGCACCAATGAAAGAGCTAATCAAATGCTATATGTTAAGCCCTTCATCCGAAAAAAAAACCGTTTCCTTTTTACCGTTTTTTTACTTTGAATATGTACGAATGTCCCGTGCGCGAGTATGGAAATGCCCATATTAAAGTTATTATTCAATATTCTTAAATAATAAAATTTTGTAAATTATTTAATTACAGAAGTTTTCGTCAATAAAGACTGCAATTTGTTTTCAATTATTTAATTTATTTTTTTGATTTAATTTAATTTTAAAGTTAACTTAACTTTTCTATAATTCAGTAGTTACATAAATAAATGAATAAATTATCTTTAAATTTAATCAAATCCCAGTTACTGACAGGGAATTAATTATGTTACATATCATGGAAATATTTTTTATAAATAGATTTTAAACTACGAATTAAATTGATAATTTCAAATTCTAACTTTAAATGCTATTTAAATTCTAATTAAGATTTTACTTATCTGTTGTCTGTTTTTAGTCGACGTCAAATATAGATTTATGTAAATACTTAAGTGAATAAATGAATCATCTTTAAATTTAATCAAAATCCTGTAACTGACAAGGAATGAATTGTGTTACTTTTCATAGAAACATTGTCCAAAAATAGATTTTCAACTACGCACATCCAGAATATTTCTTAGAAATTTGTTTACCATGTACGTATTACGTATTAGGTATTAATTGAAATTGTCAAGCCATAAATTTATTTTAATAACTCTGCAAAGCATTTTAACTTCGACCTAGTGAAGACAGCTCCACTTTAGTTTTATTTATTTGGTTTTGTATCTTCATGTTGCAGAACTTTTAACAATGTTTCTAAGCGGCAACATAAACAACAATAGCAAGAACAGCGATTGCAAACACTTGGTAAACTTTTACTACCTGCCAGCGTACAAAGTATGAACTTTAAGCCTGCAAGTAACCCGCTTAACTGCAGCTGATTGCAACTTGAACGGCAACTGCAACTGCAACTTCAACAGCAATTTTAACAGTAAATGTAAGTATATATAATAGTAATGCTGCCTTAAAGACTTTTATCCAGCAGATGTGTTGACATTTTATGACTAAAATAAAAGGAATTGCAAAGAAAGCCAACAAGAAGAGACCGAAGCCTTGCAGCAGATTCTGGGTCAGGCTCATTAGAAGGACCTTCGCATTGTTGGCGCGCCGCTTGTTTTATTACAAAACGCATAAAGGAATACAAATACAAAAAATACGAGCATACGAGTATGAATATGAACAGCCTGCGGCAATTGATGTTGTTGCCATAGTTGTTATTGTCGTTGCTGTTGTTCTTGCTGCCTGCTGCAATTGTGGAATGCACATATAAAGCAGTAAATATATTTATGCCAGGATACGAGTATGTGAAAACTTTCATTGTGTTGAAGACACTTGAAAATGGCCAACATTGAGCATTGCAAATGCGAAATATGCCGTGCCACATATACATATATGAGAACGAGTTGCCTCTTTCAGTACCAGCTATACTAGCTATTTCCACACTCCACACAGTCTATGACTATAAGTTATGGCTCAGATTAGCCCACGCTGCATCAGTTATTTATTCATACTATAGTATGCAAAATTCACGCTCTATTGTCTCAAACAGCTGCAGGAAATGCAATTTTCCCGAGGAACTGCCGAAAAAATAGTAATTCCTAAAAATATGCAACGCAAACAACAACACTGTTTGTTTACCAGAGAAAGGAAACTGAACTAAGCTCATTACTTATTAAGGCGGCGGATAAGATGTAGTTGTAAGATTTCGATTTCATCATACTCTGTAATCTATTCAAAAGTATTTGCTTGTGTTATCTACAGTAAAACTGTATACAATTATCATTGAAATCGAATCAGTTTTCATGATATAGATTTGAGTGGCAGCCTAATAATCCAACTAAAATTACATCCTTTTCATTCACTTAAAATATTTTAAAAATAAACTTGTATATGAAACAAAAACTCTTTGCTATTTTATTGCCTAGTTTTCTACTTAAAAGAAATACAAATTTAAATTGAATTTAATATTAAAAAAGTAATTTCAAAATTAAAAAAGAAGTCTTCAAACAAAAATATACCGAGTCCTTAAAAGTTTCTTTAAGTTGCGAGTATGGCATAAATAGGCCAAGTGCTGGCAAGTTCATAAGTATAATTCAGTTAACATTTATAAACATGTTTTTCCTTTCATTTCGTTGGTATAATTAGGCAAAGTGGTCTGTGAAAAGCATAAAATATTATTTCACCTGTAGTTGATTAGCGCACGCACTTGCTTAATTATGTGGGAGCTGTGGAATGTCACAACATAAACAACAAGCATAAATATTTAGTAGCAAATATCAAGTATACGCAACCGACATGAAAATGTCATAAAAAATTTGTTCTGAAATGAAACAAACAAAAATAATTTAATTTTTGCAGCTTGTCGCGCATTTTGTGAGCTGTCAACAACAAGCGAAACAGCGACAATAACGAAAACAACAAAAACAACAAGCGGAAACGGAAATAGAGTAAGAGGAATAGTGAAAATTCGCCTGGCATACTTTGAGGCGAGACGTTGCGGCTTAATGGTCGTTTCACATGGCAGCAACAAAACCAAAAAATAACACGGCAGTTGACCCAGGTAACAAACTGGTATTGTGGTGAAAATTGGGGTGCTGGGTAGGGATTAGACACAATTGTCAGGCACTGTCGCCGCTTGCGATTGCGATTGCATAAGAGTCAAGACTCTGACGCGAGCGTGTTAAAGTGGCCCCCGTCTGAAGAGTAGAGCACTTTTTCTGTACCTTTTTGATTGACAATGCCGCACCTGCCACTCCCACTCCCGCCCCAGGGGATCGTTGCATGTTCAATTGTTAACTGAAAGCTGAATGCCGCCTTAAACGTTGTGCTGACTTTAAATGCATTAAGCTCGTTGCTCGCATTCAATTTAATCGTAAGTGTCTGTTTACTTCTGGTTATATTACCGCCGCACCCTCTTTCTTTTTTTCCCACTTTTCCTCTCTCTCTCCCTCTCCCTCATGTTCTACCGGAAATATGTACGTGCTGTTGCCCACATCCTGCGCCTGGCCGGCGTGTCTATTTATAAGCGCCTTTGCTCAAAGTCTGAATTATATATATTAGTGCCTTGAGTATTTTTGACGCAGACGATTGCTTTGTGGCAGTTGCTATTTTTAGCTTTAATTACGCCAAACAACGGCAATTGCAATGGCAGCAACAGTACGAGTCTTTTGCCTTTTGTTGACGTTTCCAGACTGATTGTTTGGCCTTGTGATTAGTTGTTTTATTTCTATAGTTTTTTTTAACAGGTTTATCGATTATTTTATAAGCAAAAAAAGAAAGAAAAATGTGTTTTGTACTCGCAGTCATAACATGGCGTATGCTTATTATTTAAATTGACAGTTTAGCTGTTAACATAATCCTTTATCTAGAATTATTTCTATTGCTTTTTAATGAACAATTACATTCTTGTTATTATACGTAATTTGCAGGACTTTTATTCCCTGTAGGTTATTGGTCTATACATTTTGATGTAGCACTTTTCATGTTAGTTTCCTTTTTCCTATGCTCATCATTCTTGGCTTTTATGTTATGGCAGTGTCCAAGGACTAAGCCACATGATAAAGCAAGTAAAACAAGTAAAACTGTTGTAAAACCAGGGAGAGTAAAGAGAGAGAAGCTTTCTGGTTTTTACAAGCGACCATATAAAAAGAGACATCTGTTCGTACTTTTGTTGCTTTCAGCTGCAATGTGTCAGCTAAAGTCATATTCATAAATAATAATATCTAAAGACATTCAAACACCATCACAGAAAACCACATATACACACGCATACACACACGCTCACACTTTTATATAATTTTTGCAAGTGCAGGCGGAAGTTGAAAAGCAAGACAGACATTTATACACACACCTACATGAAATGCACAAAGCCCCGACAGGCTGAATGAATAACTGACTGACGGACCGACTGACTAACTGACGGACTGACAGCAAGTCTGCATGTTGTGCCTGCTGCTTAGCTTTTGAATTATAGAGCCACATATTGTCTGTGTTTATATACGCAGTAAACTGCCTTGAATACAAAAGGGTATATTTAAGTTTATTAACTTGCAGCAAAGTCTACTGAAATCTTCTGTAAATAACAAAATAAGTTTATTAAATATTTATGTAAATATGCTGAGTGTTAAAACTTGATTGATTAAAGAAAATATGTATATATTGCAAGAAATTGAATTAAAATGGAATAAACAGTAGGAGTTTATAAATATATATTTCCCCCAATTAAATACTCGTTTATATTAATGTATTCTGCATTGAAATTAACCTTCCAAAGTATGCTGAACACTTATTACAGAGCATCTTTAAGCTGCGCATTGTTAACTCAAGTCTCGACTCGTCTTTGTATTGAGTCTTTGAATGCGTTATTTTTAGATTTCCCAGCTGTATTTTACTTTCATTAAGGCACGCGAAAATGTTAAGGGGTAGGTCCTTAACAAGGAAGGCCTCCACTTGCCTGTGCACGAGAGCGGCCATAATAACGTTAGCCTTGGCATCAAAGCAGGACACTTGGCCAAGCCAAGCCAAGCCAAGCCAAGCAGGCAACAGTTGCGTCTTGACATTGACATTTCCACTTTCATTTCCATTCCCATTTGGTCAGGCCACGTTAAAGCCAGGAACGTTAAATTGTGGCCCAAATCTGTTGCCCAATGGTTTGTAAATTGCGCTGAGCTCACACGCCTCATAAAAAGGCAAATGGGCCGCATTGATTTGCATGTTTCAAATCTCAAATGGTTAAACTCAGCTATCTGTGATCCGATCAATCTGTAACCCAAAAGGATTAACCAATAAAAGGTTTGCCAATGTGCGCAATGTCCGCAGTGCCGGAGGGGGCACATCTAATTTATGACCGAGCTAAGCCGAGACAGACAATTTATCAAAACACTTTGGCATTTCTACAATTTTATTTATTGCATTTGGCTTACGTTTTTTGGGTACAGCCTTTGGAATGGGCATACACTAATAAAAATGCACTTAAATTTTAACAATCAAATTTGTAACATTAAATTTTAACTAGCTATGCGAATAAGTAAGCGGATAAAGCATTCTAGCAGATTATTGTGTTATCGTTTAGTCTGTAAGTACATATTTTAACGTAGACTCCTGCTGTTATCAAAACTTATACTTAATTGCACTTAAATTTTAACAACCATTTGTAACATTGAGTTTTTACTATATATGCGAATAAGTAAGCGAATAAAGCAGATTATGGTGTTATCGATAGATATGTTGCGTACTGTTATCGATAATTATATTTTACTATTAGCATACTTTATCTGAAGCATGTTTAAATCTACAGGGTATCGAAATTTCTTGCACTGCACGTGTCTTTCTCTTTCAAGCGACTTAAATAATTAGCGCGTAATTTACGAGTATTTATCCGGTTTTCTCGGGCACATGGCTACAATAATTTCGTTATCGAAATGTGCATAAATTTTAATTAAGCGAACGTTGCAAGCAGCGTTTAATTAATGTGAATTTAAATAGCATAAATCTGGCAAATCCAGAAGACACAGTGTATGAATTGAATGGTTTATCGCATTTGATTTAATAATAAATCTCAATATTTATTTGTCTTCCTTTCGACGCGCTGAGTGATTTCACACGCTAAGTTGCCCCAAGTGTAATTTTAAATGTGTAAAACGCAATAAATTTAATTCTAAACATTTCTTGAACATCTCACACTGCGTATACTCAATTAGCTGCAGGTCTCTTTCAAGTTCAATGGATTTGTGATTTGTGATCTACATTCTTGGCTAGTTGCTTAATTGGCCAAGTTGTCTGGTCTGACCTGCTTACAGAGGATGCAAAATATAATCTCGCATGTACTTAAGTTTGTATCTGCAACAATTGGCGAATGAAACCTAAAGAAGTCTATATATAGCAACAATCCTATATGCCTCGGGGCAACATTTTTAATTTTTATTCTTTTTTTTTTGTTTTTTTTTTTCTCACACTTTTGAATGAAACTTCAAGCGGCTGCCTCACAATTATTTTTGGCTTAAATCTGACAAGTGAAAGAAAACATGCTGAATTTATTATTATGATAGTACACAGACAAAGGCAAAGTATGTTTGAATGTATATCGGTGCCAATGATGCCACAAAAGGTCAGTGGGGTGTCTCTGTGCGATCAGAGAGGGAGAGAGCGAGAGAGGGGAGCGGTAATAGCTGTTGCGTCATTTTGTTAAACTGAGTGGGATTAGCTGTAGGAATCAAATACTTAGCACCACTTGCTTCTGTGCATGTTGTCAGACTAAATTCGCTTTACTTTTTAGACAGTTAACTGACTTGGTAATTATTTGACATATATGTATGTATAATATGCACATGGTTTTACTATAGATATGATGACACATAAAGCCCACTCAGTAATCATAATTTACTGCACTTTCGGGTAACATTTCGGCAAACATTAACTCTTTTGCTCGTTGCATTAAGCGAACCAAATGAAAATTATAAATGACCATCTCTTAAATGAGCAGTGAATTATGTGGTTTTCGTAGCTATAAACTACTAGTGGCTTTTGCTTAATCACATCGCATTACACATTACAGCGAACGCATTCAACAATTGCGGCATTACGCATACGCAGTGTTGACTGGCTGTCAGCTATTGTTCGTTTATAAGCTTGAGCTGCCAATGGCGTCGACTAATTAGTATTTGTGACTCTGACTGTGACTGTGGCCACGCACAGAGCTACTCCTGCCACCTGTCATTACCCCGCAGAGTTACCATAAAAATTTAATTAAAACCCGTTGCAGTTGTCCGACAAACTGTCGCATTCCATGCACCACATGATTTCCTTTTGCCGTTTGCAGCAGATCATATTATTTTACACATTCAATTTAACAAGCAGACAGCGCGGATTTCAATAATATAAAGAAAGGAATATACAAAGGAGAAGTAAGTAATAAAACTAATTGGAGTTCTGTATTCAGCGAGAGCTGCCCAGGTTCAAGCTGTGCTTTAATTAAATTTTTTGGCCATCTGTGGAGACGAGAGTTGTGGCCTTGCTCTTGAAAAATCCATGAAAAGCGACCAAAGAGAGAATTTCGTTTTGGCTTTTCTGTCCCTTTCAGTGAGGCACTATTTTTTTCTATTTTTTGCGCATCTTTCGACGCTTTATTTCTCGCACTTTAGTGTGCTATTTCTATGCCGAGTTAAGTACATAAAAGTTTTTCCTATATCAGACACGTTGTTGTCACATCGTAAACAATTTGACAAGAGTTCAATTAAGCTTGAAACGAGCGAAATTCAGGAGGTTGAATGAGCACGCAATGACTGGCAGGAAGGTCGCATCTCATGTAAAAACCCTTTTCAAAAGCCAAGTTAAAAGTCATCCGAACATGACTGAGTAGGGTTCAATTTGCATCAGATGTACAACATATTAATAAAACATAGCCAATGATATTCTAATTTTGCTCAAATTGAAGTATGTATGAACAGTACTTTTATGCAATGAATGCGAAGATTTCTACATTTTGAATATACCTTTCACAATTTTTTGTACTGGTAGGGATTTTAAAAATGTTGTAAGAATTTATTTTCACTTTGTTAGAAATTCAATTAATTTGTAAATTCCACTTTTTCATATGATAACCACATAAAATATTGTAATATTTATTGCAATTCCCAGCTAAATTTGTTTTTTCTTTATTAAAATGAATGTTCATAAAAAAATCAAATTTTGTGGGATATACAAGACGATTAGTCTATAAATTTGATTTTTTAATTAAAAGAAGGTATAAAATACATTTGAAAAAAATTTACCTTTAGCATAATTGTAAAAAAAAAACTGTTGACAGCTGATTTATGTGACTTCGAAAATACACAATAGTCACTGCAGAAGCTTTAAAGTGAAACTTGCTATTTATTTTATTTTATATAACTTTTGCGACAAACTAATTTATTGTTTTTAAAACAATATATTTTTAATCCAAAAAAGTACTTTAATTGTGGTACATTTATTTATTCCTATTGATATAATTTGCTTTAAGTTACGGCACACGATATAGTAAATACAATTTTCGCTTTTAAATACATTATATAAAATTAAATCTGTTAATGGATACCTGAGGATGCTGTGACAGTTTTTGCAAAGTTGTGTTTGCTTCCTCGTTAGCTCGCGGGTTTTGTCAATTTGCAAATGGAAATGTCAGTCATTCAGTTTGAAATAGTCACAATCGGTGGACAGTTTACACAGTTACACCTCAGCAAGGACATGTCAGCCAAGTACTGTCAGTTCGAGTGTTAGAGAATGATTTAATGTGTATACTCGTAAATAAGTGAGACCACAGCGCATTTCCATATAATAGCAAAAAAATTACTCAATTAACGGGAATGCCAGTTCGTAGTATAGTCCGTAAAACAAATAACAAAAGTGTTGGCCGAGCTGCTAAGGTAAACACAATAGGGGGAAAAACAAAAACAATAATAACCATGCAAACAATTACAAATTCCGGCTGCGTCATCAGACGATTTCAGCTGAAAAACGCTCGGACATAAAAAGACGGACCAAGCTGAAGATTATAACAACAAATTTTTTGGCTTATTTTGTATAAATAAAAATGTCGAACAAGAAAAAACTGCAAAAACATTAACGATTTTATAAGATTTTTTAATATTATTTACCCATCGCAGCCATTTCAAAGAAGTTTTTTAATTGTTTGTCGGTAAAACGGACTCATTAAATCCGTCGACGCCTGTTGCAAATGCCATTTTATGGCATCGCCCTTCCTGATTATTAAACTCCCCCCTCTCGTTCCTTGGCATTTCCCCTCCTCAATCATCAGCTAACCGTGGCCAGGAGCTTGATAAATTGACCGGCTAATGCCCATCATAAAAGTGAGACACGCGCAAATGTTGTAAATATTTACATAGTCGCCAGTTTTTTATGCGTGGTGTATAAATAATAATCAAGAAGTAATAAGAATAATAAATAATAATGGGCTGGCCAACATAATTAAACAGCTGGATGTCTATGCCGACCAACAATGAATGTGTGAAACGATTTTTGGTTCTTCCCCCTCAACTACGCAAGCTCTGTTGAAGTGGGAAAGACTAACCAGATACCCTGTAGTGAGACCCCTATAGAAATCCAATCATATTTGTGAGAAAAATTAATTCAATTATTGTGCCTGTTTAATTTTGCATTATAGAATCACAGCACTATAATTCTAAAATTCGATTTAAATTCGTTTTGTCAAACAAACTTTAAACGATCAAAATTACTTGCAATTCATCAACCTTATCATATCCATTCTTATACATGAATACAGGGTATATTTACGAGTACGAGAGAAAAAACAAGCAGAAAATTTATGCTGATTGCCTCTGTTTGTTGCTGTTCTTCAAATATTTTTTGGGTAAATATTTAACGTTGCCTGAGGCAAAGCGGCAACACTTTGGCCCTCAACTTCTTGGCCAACTTGTAATTATAATAATTATTATTGTTAGGCGTGAAAGTTCCTTAATGGCACTTTCACTTTTTCAACCCCTCTTTCCACTTAAACAAACACACACACACTCATTCTCTGCCATTGTTGCTTTTGACATTGTGTAAAGATAATTTTGGAAAATTCCTGAGGGTTTATTAGCTGATGTGTGGGTGTGTGTGTGTGTGTGTGTGTGGGCTTGGCATCTTGAATTAGCGCTTTCAAATTGCCTTTTCAAGTGGCGGGCAATTGAAGAGCATTACACAGTTTGCTCAATGACAATAACAGTGGTTACAATGAGGCCCAATTGATGTAACTATTTTGACTAATTCAATGGGCTTGTTATAGACCAAGGTCTCTCATAAAGTAGGGGTACTTGAGCCATGAATAGCTTTGCTAATTAGAGCACTAAATGCTCTTTTGGCTATCTAATCATATGTGTCTGCAACCATGAATATATGAGTATCTTACAGTTTGCTTGTCGAGGTTTTTGAGACGATTCTGATTTATGCTTTTTAACCTGTTCAAATTCTTTGAATAGTACCCTAAGGTGCTAAAAATATTCAAGAACAAATCTATTTTTGCTTTTTTGTCTATTAAACCAATTAACAAATTGCAATTTCATTTTACCTTGGGTAATTTTGTCGCCCTAATTAAGTCCGAGCCTAAATCAAGTCATCAATCATTTTCTGGTCTGCGAAATCCTACACAAAATATCATCAACGGATTGCTTTATATTCTCTTTCAGTTCCCTAGAAGTTTCTGTGGCATTCGAGTTTGAATCATTAAAAATATTTGCTCGAGAAAATCCCATTTATGTTTTTGCAGATTTATTAAGTATACGTATAACTGATATGCCTATAAAACGAATAACATCAACAGATTGCTATTTAGAATAGCTCTTCCTTTCGGAGGAGGGCGGGCGCCATAAAAGCCACAACCTTTAAGCAAATAAGGCCCATTGACTTCCTGGCGTCTGTCAGTCATTCATTCCAATTTTGCCATATTTATTTTGATAATATTGTGAGCATTGTTGCCATTGCCACAGAGCGTGCACAATGAGCCGTCGCTTTTCTTAAATTAAGAAAACATTCGACAACAACAACAATACAACAATGTGGGTATTTGTATTTATCTGTGTGTGTGCGCATTTGTATTATTTTAATTATTTCATTTGTGGCAGAGCAGAGGAAAATGAAGGAAATGCAAAAGGAAGGCAAAAGAAAAGCATGTGAAACAATTTGCCCTGCGTTGACTTTTTTTCTGCAATTTGCCAGCGCAAATAATAATATTAAAATTGAAATGTTGCTGTGGTAAATAAAAAATAAAGCCTTTTGGTTCTTGCAACTAGCAATTGTTGCGAATGTGTTAATCATGCAACTGACAGCAATTAACATTAATTAATTATATCTATTAAGCATTTTACTTGCCACTTGACAGATAAACCATTAAGTGCCAAGTGCTTGCTTTAATTACGACAACTTAAAGACTTGTAGACAGCAATTAAAAAACTGTTGAAATTTGCTCAATTATAGTTATAAAAAGAGTTAATTATTTTGCTGTGTGGTTAACAGAGTTGAGCACATAACATGTAATAAATAATTCATTTTATACAGAGTTTTTTGCTTAATTTCGAATGGAAAAATGGAACCTTGTTATTTTAATTTGATTAATATTCGCTGTGTTCCCTTAAATCTCTGAAAATTCCAATTAGGAATAAGCAAATGATTTATTATTTCAACGCTGCTTTGTACCAAGAGAGAGGGATAAGATATATATCGAATAATTATTTATTCATCAACTCGAGGCACTCGACCTACCTCTATTCAAGTTCCTTTACATTTCACATTTGAAAAGCGAAGCTAATTTGTTAGGGGACAGAAAATCAAGCAACTGTGTCTATAAATATCTGCTCTGGTAAATGGCACATTGTATACGAGTCTCACCTGATGCGAATGTCTGACAGGCGAAATAACGTGCAAAGTTGGTGTTGCATACGTGAAGGCGCAATATGCAAATGAACCTTGAACTCAGTCTCAGTCTGTGCGTGGCGGGTAGAAAATTTATGAATGAGCATAAATTAACAAGACCCGAGCTGTCATAAATGTGACGGAGTCGACATCAGTCGAGGACCTGCGATGTGCGATGTGCTCAGACTGAGTTAGACATTCCGACAGCTCTGGGGCACATTGTGTTAAATTTTGTGAAAGAACAAACAAAAACAAAAATATAAACAAGGACGCTGTTTTTTATCTTCTTTTATTTTTTTTTTTGGGAAGACATTTTTAGTGTCAAGTTTATCATTAAATGACTGACGAAAGTGCGGCGCCCACTGCGTATACGCAATATGAATATAAATTACTGCTGACATTTTTCGACCCTTTTTAATTGAAATTCAAGCATTTTCGATGCGGCTCTTTTATTTAGCGTGTTGTTTGTATTTTTGTATTTTTTTTTATTGTTTTCGTACGAGGGCTTTATGGCTACCAAATTGTATTTACGGCAATTTGCATAAAGGTTCTGAAAACGACGAGCGAACCGTTCAGTTTGCATATATTGAAGTTGTCGATGTGCCTCCAATTGACGCAGCCATATTTTGCATTCAATTTGTGTATTCTGGGAGCTCATGGGAACACTTCGAATTGATCTGGCCCTGCAGGCTGCAGCATTCAGATTATGACAGCTGCCAGTACTATTGGCCAACCTTGAAGAGCAATTGGAATTTTTTGGCAACAGCATTTGCACTTGTAACATAAATTATGTTATGTATAAATAATTGCTTGTATTGTATTTTCCCTCATTGAAGGCCGTAAAAGTGACAAACAGTTGTCAAAAATGCAGCAATCATAAATCTCAATCAAAAACAGAACAATTATAATATTTGAAATTATTCTGAGTATAGCACAAAAAAGACATTCAAACTTAATTAAATAGTTTTTAAGTGATTTTCTGTTAAAAAAAGTTACACAAAATAAATATTTAAATATTTTTAAGTCAAGAAATGTTCACAAGAAATTATAAATAATTGTTATCCATTTTCAGGAATAAAGAAAAGTTTGTTTCCGAAATTAAAAATATCCACACACATTTGATTTAAAATTAGATATATATTAAAAATGTAATGTTTTTAAATTTAAATATTTACTTTAATAGCTGCAGCAAATTGTCCAATAAATTTTCAACACTTTTTTCACTTTTCAAATAGACTATTTGTTCGATTTAAACAATCAAAAACTGTTAGAACGCACGCAACGAATTTTGCCTTTGGATTTGTTTTTGATATTTAGAAGAACCGTTAACGTCTAGAATCCTTTGCAGACTGCTTCAAATGCTGCCTCGCAACTGGTTTATCAAAGCCCAAAAAACTCAACACACCTTGAGAATAAAAACGACAGAGAGAGAATGCGAGAGAGCTGAGAAGAGCATACGCCGACGACTTACCCGGGGCCAGAGAATGTAGGTGCCACATGTTCGGGGGGGTGTTGTTGGCAACATTTTGGGTCTAGCAACATTTTGTTGCTGGCAACAAACTGTTGAATTTGTTGCTGCGAATTCCAGGCATTCCGTAAACAAAAATAAAAACAAAGCCACAAACAGAAAAGAAAACTTCAACAAAGGCCGCGATGGCAAGTGATATTGAATATGTGCTTCGTAGTGAGCCTTGACTGTGCCAACCTATTGGGCCAACCGACAAATGGAAGGGTATGGGAGGGACGACATTGGAGGGAGTGGGGCTCACAGGGCAGGAGGTTCGTGTGCTTGTGGCAAGTGGCAAGTGGCGGGCTCTCTTTTGCTTTTTATCTGCCATGCAAAGTGTAAAAATACAAATGAACATAATTTCCGCCAGTTCAACTTTCTCCGCCGCTTTCATATTGTATATATGTATTAGTGTCTCTGTGTGTGTGTGTGTACTTATATCTCTGTATGTGTGCTCTTTTAATTGTAATCCCCTTGGGTGCTTTGGCTTTCAATGTTTTATCAGCATGCAATATTATAATACTACATACAAAAAAATGGAACTTTCGACTGTTTTATAGCATTTGCCCTTTAGGCCTTAGCTCAAACTGTGCGTGTGTCTGTGTGAATTGTGTGTGGGTGTGTGAGTGTGTGAGTGAATATGTATATGTGCTCGTCAGGCAATGTCAAGTGGGACTCATGCCATGGTGCGCACTAAAGCAGCTGTTGTTTTGGCATACCCTGTACTTAAAAATGTATACAAAGAAGCTAACCCATTGTACTCAATTATTAGAAGAGTTATAGATTTCAAAATTATGTAGTGTGAATGTCTCAAAGATATATAATTTTTAAATATTTACATTCTATAGAGTTTTTCGTTTTCTTTTGTAAATTATTTTGTTAATTGTAAATTCAATTAAGTTGTTGTGTCGGTTGCTTTTAATCAAAAATTAAAATAATTCAACCATACAATAAACAAAAGTAAATTTAGATAATCTGAATAAATAATTTATCGAACAAAATTACAACTATTTCGTTCATAAATTAAAACACTTTCCTTATTTAATTCCATAATGAGTAGATAGCTTTATTTAATTTACGCTCTTTAATTTAACTACGGAGTATGTACCAGTTTAGCATTGCCTTACTCGGTACACTAAATTGTTGTGCTGGTAGCGTGTGCTTCATTCATTTTTCATAAGGTTTTCTCGTTTTTTCCAGTCTTTTTCTCAGGTTTCTTACACACACTTTTTCGACCACCGTTGTGTCAGGATTTATGTCTAAGCCTTTAAAGTTAATTGTTTCTGATTTTGGTTGACGTTCTGTATGTGTGTGTGTGTGTGTGTGCTTGTGTGTGTTGGCCAAGAGTTACTTTATCGACGGAGTAAAAGTCCAT
Organism: Drosophila recens; assembly: GCA_037043495.1. NCBI lineage: Eukaryota > Metazoa > Arthropoda > Insecta > Diptera > Drosophilidae > Drosophila > Drosophila recens. The sequence goes on along the minus strand of JBAMBJ010001143.1, from coordinate 3,471 downwards.
TAAATAATTGCTTTGACATTGAGTATAGACATACTAGTAGACAATAATAAGCTATTCCCCTTTACAACCCTCCCCCTCAAAGTCAGCAACGGAAATTACAAATTACAACAAGAAATTCAACTGTAAATTCAACACATTTACAGCTCATCTCAACTATGAAATCGGGCAATAAATTTCCGTTACTAATGCGCCGATTATCGCTCAATTGGGGCAGACTAAGCAGCTTTTCCGAATCCGAATCAGCCCGAATAATCTCCACATCAGAACTGAGACCTACAGATGTTTCGATGCTTCGAAGTAAACAAAACAGCAACAACACCAGCAGCATTAACGGAAATCATTGTTTAGAACATGCTGTTAAATTAAAATATAATTAAATAGCTAATAAATGGCATTTGCATAGATAGAAACTTAATAGATACATACATACACAGTACATGCAAAGTTTGTGCAAGTGTTTCAATTGTTTACATTGGAAAGAACAAAAAACATTCGAAATTTCACTTTAAAAATGTCAATATTTTTGTTTTGTTTTGTTTTCAAGAGTATTAAAATCATTTAAATGTATAAATATGTTAATGGCATTTTGTGGGTCGTCATTCGCATGAATAAAACATTCAAATGTTAAATCAAAATAAATAAGTTAAAAAATTGCTCACTTTGAATCATTCAAATGCGGCGCAACTTTGTCAGTGGAATAGAGGCAAGTTGGGGGATTGAGGGACTCCGGCCGTGCAGGGGATTCACCACAAAATCAATTGTGAGAATTTATTGCCTCTGACTGCCCTCTTCCACACACACACACACTCAAGCACGCACTCACCACATCAGTAACAGGCAAAGATAGCTGCATATTAAGAGGCTATAAAGTGAAAAGTTTTCTTATATTCTTCGTGTTCTGTAAATCGCTTTCTCCTGTAATTTATCAGGCTCTATTTGATTTACATTTTGGGTTTTAACACAGCATGAAGCTGGTTTATTTGAATAGAAACATGGATATTTGGAAGCGAATTTGCTTACTATTAAGAATAATACTTTAAAATAGCTAAAGAGTAAAGTGAATTAAAGCTCTTTTCTTCTAAGCTAAATAAAATGCTTTAAATAATTTTTTAAATTGTTAACCTAATTATAGCATAGTCTTAGGCTCGAATTGGAAATCCAGAACTTGTATTTGTTTGGTGCCCTGTTTGTACTTTTCCAAAAGGAATCCACCAGTCAATGCGCGTTTACAATTCCTTTATCGGCTGAGAGCTTATTGAAAGCTGCCGCAGCTTTTAGGCTGTCCTTAAGCTTTATTTATTGTTGTTTGCTTTGCATTGAACGTTTTGCATTATAATGCCACGAATTTTTCGCTCACGGAAAATTATAGTCAAGCTGAATACAAGCCAATGAGTTTCTGCTTAAATATTTTAAGCTAATTAATTAATATGCAAACAATGCTGCAGATAAATGTTGGCCACTTAAGTTAAAGACCAAAGCTCACACAAACAGCAGAGCAATGAAGAGAAATAGGATGAATGAAAAGGAAAGAGAAAGAGAAACGAGTAGAGATGTATTGAACTACTCAAAGGCAGAATCGAAAGTGATTTACTCAAATTACCTAATGAAAGCGGCAGGAAGAAACGGCTCAGATTGGATTAGTTATATGTATTTAGAGATGAGCTCGGCTTGAAAGTACATTTATTCACTAATATCTATGATTTTGAAATAGATTTAAAAATAGAGATATTAACTTATTTAATTATTTATATAGTTATTATGCATTTGTAAATTATTAACTGAATTTTTGTCATCGTAATTAGGTCAACTGCTATTAATTGGTGTTAAATAAATAAAATAGATTGCAAACTAAATAAAAAAATAAATATAAAAATAAAAATTAATAAATTTCTTCCTACACTTGTGTTTTTCTATCACAATACAAAACAAAAAATGCCCATCTCTAGTCAATTGCCTTGGAGCAGTCCCTTAATTGGTCAGGTCCACGAAAGGCCGAATGGAATACGTGTTTTCACTTGTACTCTGCTTATAAATTAAGTTAATTGCTTTGCATTAATTAGGGCACCCCTCGAGGGTGAATTGAAAAACTCATGATATTGATAGCACAAAGGACACTAATAGCTGAAACTGAAACTGAAACTGACAACCAAGTGCAATAAAATATTTGGCAAATACTGCGCTTTGTTCGTCTAATGTTTGTGGTAAAAACAAAAGCCATTCGTTTTCCTCGCTGGAATTTTCAATTTAACGGTTTGACAATTTGTAAATCACACAATGTTGACGGCAGAAGCAGCAGCAGCAACAAAAACAAAGATGGAACAACTTTCAAGTGTTAACAGCTGCCCCTGAACTGTGTGCTGACCACCCACCTAACTTTTCGCCTCTTTGCCCCTCTCCCACTATCTCCCTCTTTGCCTCTCTAAATAAACGGGCAGACATAAATCAACGTTGCATGTCGTTGTTAAAGTCTCGCTATTGACAGATGCTCTGGACCTTCACACAAATTGGGCCTGACATCTCTTAGTCGAACTTGCCATGCATGTTCAATGGTTTTTCATATACCCCATGCTACAATTGGAATAGTTATGATGGACTTAATGGTACGATGGACGTATTAGACAACACCAGCTGCATAATTTGTGAGACAACTTATGTACTATTTCTTGTCACTGATCTCTCAATTTGATCAATAAAATATTAAACACTTTGGGAGGTCCGTCAAAATTATAGTATCCTCTGCGGGTATAAAAATCATGGACCAACTTTTAGGTTCACAAAATTAATGTGAAGGAAATATGCAACAGTAATCACTGTGAACGGCAGTCCACACTAGTGACGAAAGCAGCCCCCAAACATGCAGTGTGCTGGTCAGGAAAACAAGTGGAAACAAGGTTTTAGATGTAGGGATTGAATTGGCCGATCAATTATTCAAAAACTAAAAAAAAATAGTTTTCCTTTCGGCACAGCGCAAAAGACATTCAAAATGAAAAGAAGAAGAAATTTATTTTTTATTTGAATAATTAATATATTAATTTAAATATCGCTCAAAATTTGAAGGCTTGAATATGCTTTCATCACTGGAAATTTACCCCGCGTAGAGTTTTATTTTTATATGAATTATTTCATTGTGTTTATTTTCCTTTTCTAAATCGAATACTTATAGTATGTATGTTTATAACATTTATAGCATAAATCAATTTTTATAGTACATAAAGTAAAAGAAGATTGCAATACATTAAAAACTGTTACCAAAACCCAAATTTTAAAACAACTCACATTCACAGTTTACCAAAAATCTTTTCTTTATTTTCGCAACTTGAATTTAAACATCAAAACTTGGTAATGGAAAACAATTATTTTGTCGTAATTTGTTTAACGTATTTCGTATGCTGCATCAAAAATTAAAATATTTTTTATAGTATAGTTATTCTGATATATTTTTTATTCTTTCACGGTACTTAATAGAAATAA
>JBAMBJ010001142.1:0-79767 GCA_037043495.1 Drosophila recens | reverse complement strand
CTAAAATAAATATATTTTGTGATTTTTGACTATAGATTAACTTATTTAAATGCTCAATTCAAATTTATTTCAAAAGCACGGAAATTTAAAGTTTGCGTTTTGATTTGATATAAAATAAAATAATTTTAAATAGTAATTTAATTGATCTTTGTAAACTAAATAAAATTTTCTAGAAAAAACGATAACAAACCCAAAGAATGAAATTAAAGACAATGTCCTTTTCTTAATCTAACTAATGTAAAATAAACCTTTCAAAGCTTTAATTAAATTCAAGCAAATTCTTCTCTTGCCGAGTAGTTTCCACATGTTTTTTTCTGGCTAGTTTTGATTAAATTTAGGTCACTTTTATTCAATAGCTTAAAAAACGCTTCATTAAAATGTAAGATCTTAGCCTGTTATCATTTCTACAGGGTATGTTTCAGTCGATCAAACATAACAGTTACTTTTTCACTATGCTCGCATATTTCTGCCTTAATTTAGAGCAACTTTTTAAGGTAGCTGAAAAATTGATGCAAATTGAATTAATTTAAGTCTGGAGGTTTTTTGTCAGCTTATTTTTCAGCTGTTGCGCTTGCATTACTTCTTCCTGTTGTTGTTGTTGTTGCTGTGCTCATTTTTGTTGCTGTTGATCCTTTGATGTAGTACTTTGATGGTGGGCCATTTATAAGTGTTGCATGCAACGGGGCGTTGCCGAAATTTGTCAGCGCCACTTGCTGCGCTAATGAGCTGCAGTGTGTCTTGAAGGGTTTGGATTTGGTGGGCGTGGCATTGGCATTACTTGAGTAGGGGTTTTCATGGGCTGTGAAGTATGGCAAAGCCGCAACTGGGCTCAAGTGCTAAGTAATAGGCAATAAACAAGGCAATAAGCCGCAGAACAACAACAAACTTAAAGTCTTAGTGGGGCCAAGAAAACAGACACATAAAAGCCAAGATGGAAACTGCTGCCAATAGTAGTAGTTGGCATTGTACATTGTTCATTTTATTGAGTGGCAAGTCGAGAGTTAGGACTAAACCACAGTCAAAGCCATAAACTAAGCCGATGTGGCTTCACATTTTGGACAATCAGGGCACACACTGATCGGTGGTTGTTGTTCAGGGTTGTTTATTGTTAAACACATATTGACACAAGGATTGCGGCATTTGGCATTTGACATCTGAGTGCCTTTATTCGAGCCTGGTCCTTGTCTGCTTCAGATCTCGGCTACATGCAATTAAAAGTGACAGCTAACAAAATTGTGAGCCAGGCCAGAACAGGCTGGGCTGCCTATTTAAATATACATTTAAAGAGTGCCATCCTGTGCGCACACAACTAATTTGCATATGGCCGGCGACGTGTCTGTGAACTCCCAAAAGTGATAAAGACATAAAGACCTGCAGACAGAACCTTGGGAGGCAGTGTAGCTGTGGAATGCCAACTATTTGTAGCGTTTGCGACCATAAATCAACGCCGGACAGCCCCTCAGGAGTTATTTGTCCACCTCTCCCACATCCTTTTCGCTTCCTTCCTCTCTGGGCCACGTTTTGGCCATTTCCCTCGACATCGGCGTTTCATGCCACAATTAAAACGGGTTCTACTCTGTCCGGCGTATAGATTGGAGCTGAGCTGAATTCCCTTCACTTTCCCGGAGGGCAGAGCAACTTGTTTGTTTATCGGCAACAAAGTCAGCGGCTTCCGATAGTGGCCTGACACGGCCGGAAGTGCGTTCTGCCATGAAAATTTGTCAACATTTGCCGCACGACAAAATCAAATGTATTTTTTTTCGTTTTCTATACTTTTGCGGTTTCAATTTCAGTTTTGGCACTGGCAAATGGAGCATTCGGAATTTCAAAGGCACATTCTCATTAGAGTGCCAAAAGAAATGCCCACGCACACACTGGCATGTGTAATGTGGCATTAAGCTGGAAATAATTTGAATAAATGACGCTGACGATGAGTCGAGAACTCGTCGATAATTATTTTAATGCCACCGACGCGCACTTGAAAGCTTTTGTAATATTAATTGTGTGGCCTTTAGCATATTTGATGATATTTCTCATCATCCTGGAAACATGAATTTGTAATCCAAAGCACTTACACAGACAATTAGCGAATGCATTACGTATACGTAGACAAATATGTCGCTTTGTCGCTGTTCGTTTGTCGTGAGTTCACTTTAAGGCAACCACAAAAGAGCAGCCACAACTAAAGCTGATAGTCAACTCAACTCACATGAAATTTAATATGCCAAGTGCTTCGGGCACAAGGACTAATAAAACTAAATGGCAAATAGCAAAACGTCTGCCTCAATGAATATAAAAATAGAAATTTTTATATTCCAGCGCAGCTCAAATACGCTTTTAAACTTCATAAATGTCAAATGGATGATACATTTGTAATCTGAAGTATAGATAAATTGAAATAATCTGGAATTTAATTGAACTTAACGAGTTTTCAAGTGGAAGATGTTCATCGCAATGCAAACATAAAAATAAAAAAAATAAATAAATATAAATTTAAAGTTAAAATACATGGAATAAATAGCAAACGACCTTGGAAAGCATAAGTTGAAGATATGCAACAGTTATTAAAAATACCATATTATATATTACTACAAACTTTATTATATTTTGACGCATCCAAATACCCTTTCGAAAAACCAATAAATTTTAAAACCAGTCACACTGTAAATGGCATAAATAAATAACCCGCAGTAAGTGTATAGAAAAAGGTCGCAACTCTTTATATTTTCGCTCAAATAGCCTTGAAAATGAAAAGGCAGGAGTTGAAAAGAAAGTCTTGAAACAACAATACAATAGAGACACGAACTAAATAAACATTGACATTCATTGGTAAATTAACTACCAGAACGAGTATTTGTTGGCAGCCAGCAATATTAAGTATACGCCATGTGCATACTGCCTGCTGGGCACAAAGGTTTCAAATTGTAGCATACTTTTAAGAGTAAACAGAAAGCATACTATAAATAAACGAGTATCTGACAATTTCCAGTTGAACAACTAAAGCATTTGAAAATTCTCTTTTACAAATCAGTGAAAATTTCCGTTTGGCGGAAATGCAGCACCAGAAACTTCTAATCATAATACGAGCTCAAGAAATAGATAAGCAAAAGTGAAATGCTGAAACGAATTCGAGCTGACAAACCGGAAATGAGACAAGGCGGCAGACTATGGAGGCGCCATGAGGAGTGTGACAGCTGCAACCACTGCCAAGTGGTTGAGTTGCCCATTCTGTTGGGTGCATGCGAATGCCAAGGAGGGTCCTTAAATAGTTTTTGAAGCTATAAAATCAATAGGCAGCTGTTCAAGGTTCAAAGTTTTCGGTAGCCTCCTCCTTTTCCACACTCACACTCGAAATCATATATCAAAAGTTTTTATTACTTACGTCTTTTAAACAAAGTAAAATGTTGAACTACAAGCATAATAAACTGATTCCAAACCCCGCTCGTTTATGGCGTGCTGAGCTCAATTACAGAGTCGGTAATTAAGCGCCATAGAAGAGCATTTAATTATGGTAATCAACTGGCAACAAACTTTAAGTATAACCTATCAGTAAGCTGAGAGTCAAGAGCCAACGCAATAAGCAACCTCAACTTTGCAGAGCTGGCACCCCTTTTTGGAAGCAACCCTTTCAACAAACAAATCTCAACGAAAATCCTCGAAAATGACGCTTAAAGCGAAACTTTGAATGATAGAGCTTAGCTTAATGCTTATTGAATGTCAGTTTAAGCGTTCGAAACTACTTCAATCAATTGAATGAAAAGCATTTTCATTTTCCATTTCCCATTTAGCTGACTTACTTTAAAGACTTAATGTCCAGGGTCAACAATCATGCTGGAAAACTTAATAAAGATCTCAAATGCGGCATGCGACATGCAAATTTGCCCCCAGCTGCAAGTTAAAATCACGCGGCTCAAGCACCAGCAGGACTTGAGTCCTTTGAAATATAATGTTGTACAAACAATGGAAACACGAGAAAAGTACGCAAAGAAAACAGAGACGAAGATGGAGATGGAGACGAAGACGAAGATGGAGACGGCGACGAATGCAGTAATTAGAAATGCAAATGATGCGCAAAATCGCAATCGCAGCAGCAAACAGCAGCCAAGACGAAACACGAGAGCGCATATTAAATGAGTACCACGTGATGCCAAGTTGGAGGAAGTGTATAGTGTATAGTGTTGGGTCTCCCTCTCTTGTCCAGTTCCCCCCAGAGTTCTATCTGAGGCATCTGGCAGCACTTCAAAGTGGCTTTTAAGAGCATTGCTTAAGGTTCTTTCTGCATGCGTATCAAACACGCAGTAAGCTGAATTTAATGTGCATTTAATTAAAATTTAAATGCTTCAGGTAGCTGACCAGCAGCAGACCCTTATAAAGGTCACAATGTTTATGGCTGTGAACCATAACAGCTGAAAAAATTGGTAGTAAATTTGTGAATGAATGCCAGTTATAACATAGTAATTTAAATATAAAAATAATCTACAATTTATCCAATCATCTCTTTTATTATTTGAATAATTGAAAATGTTCAGTAAGCTTATGCTTTAAATTTAAAACCAATTAAAAGACTTTACAATTAATTACGGCAGTGATAATTGTAAATATTGATCGATTAAAATTAGTTAGTCAATGCTTACGTAGATTTAAATATAAGTCTTTTGGCAGTTGTTTACAATTGCTTCAATTAATTAGGGCAATTAATATAACGCATACGCAGCGTGGCACGTGTGAAGTTTGACTGTTGAGCTAGTCAATGCCTGATCTAATTTGCATTGAGCAAATATAGTGTTGCAGTTAGTTTACTGAAGTCGTAACATTGTCAAGAACGTGGCAAACACATTGTGCAACTTGTGGCAACTGTCTCAAAATAAATAAAATCCAATTGGAAAAGTGCTAGAACTGTTTGTGTACTCGGCACACAAAATGCAGATGCTGTCACACCAAGTGTCATAGCAAACATACACATACACACACACACGAAGAAACACACACAGACAGACACTTGTTTTACTGCAACATGAGCAGCAATGAACGACAAGTTGAAGGAAATTTTGCATGCAAAGCATTCAAAAACAAAATGGAAGAGAGACTGATGGACATTGAGTGTGAGATTAAGGCCAACGAATGCTGCTGAAAAACGTGTCCAACAAAATTGATAATAATTGCCGAAATTATAACGCAAACACTGAAAGAGCTGATGGCAACTGAAATAATATTTACGTGGCTAAATCGAATTGTAAACACACCAAATGAATGTAACGCACTCGCTCAAATACACTCACTCACCACGCAATGTGAATCAAATCAAATACTCACTGTCAAAAATTACAATTGCACATATTTTTGCGGCAGTAATTGATGGCTATCAAACGGAACTAAACAATGTATATAACCGTGTGCACATGTATGTTTGCTTGGGTGTGTGTGTGTGTGTGTTTCGATGATGTGCAATTGCGTGTACTGTTAAATGGTGGCCCGCAGGCTGCACTCGTTACCAGTTGTCAACACAAAATGGCACCCGTATTGCAGCAAATGCACAAAATCGAATTGTACAAGGAAAAAAAAATGATTCCAATTGTCGGATCGACTAACAGTTAGCCTGTGAAGCATATCGTTATTTTTAAATTAAATCTTTTTCACTATTCATTTTTTCATGCTTCTGCATTTGTTCCATTCTTCTCGCTTAGGTTTTTTGTAATTTATTTTTATTTCTATTATGTACTGTGAAAGAAAAAAAATTATATTAGAATAACTATACTAATTAAAAAAATATTTAATTTTTGTTGCAGCATACGAAATACGTTTAACAAAATACGACAGAATAATTATTTTCCATTACCAAGTTTTGATATTTAAATACAAGTTGCGAAAATAAAGATACGATTTTTGGTAAAATTAAAGTTATAGAGTTAGTTATAGAGTTTTCAATGGATTGCAATATTTTTTTACTTTACTATAAAATTGATTTATGGTATAAATGTTAAGAAAATACATAAGTATTCGATTTAGAAAAGGGAAATAAACACAATGATATAATTCATATTGAAATAAACGTCTACGCGGGGTACATGTCCTTAAAATTTTGAACCATATTCAATTTAATATACAATATAAATTATTCAAACAAAGAAATAGTTAGCCTTTCCGTCCATTGAACATTTCCACTTCTTTGGATTTTGAATACCGTTTGCGTTGTGCCGAAAGGAAAAGTATTTATTTTAGTATTAAAATAATTGATCAGCCTATTTGATCTCTATATCCAAAACCACGTATATTCCCGGCCGGGTATGCTTTTGTCACTCGCTTGGACTGCCGTTCACAGTGATTACTGTAGCATATTTCCATTATTTTTTGCCCCTGATTTGTATGCCCGCAGAGGATACTATACATTTGGTGGACCTCCCAAAGTATTAAATATTTTATTGATCAAATTGAGATATCAGTGACGCGAAATAGAACATAACTTGTCTAGGCACTTCTAAGGTAATACATTAAGTCCATCATCCCTATTGCAATTGTAGCACGGGGTATATGAAAAACCATTGAACATGCATGGCAAGTCCGACTAAGAGATGTCAGGCCCAATTTGTGTGAAGGTCCAAAGCATCTGTCAATAGCGAGACTTTAACAACGACATGCAACGTTGATTTATGTCTGACCGTTTATTTAGAGATGCAAGGAGGGAGATAGTGAGAGAGGGGACAAGTGGCGAAAAGTTAGGTGGGTGGTCAGCACACAGTTCAGGGGCAGCTGTTAACACTTGAAAGTTGTTCCATCTTTGTTGTTGTTGTTGCTGCTGCTTCTGCCGTCAACATTGTGTGATTTACAAATTGTCAAACCGTTAAATTGAAAATTCCAGCGAGGAAAACGAATGGTTTTTGTTTTAACCACAAACATTAGACGAACAAAGCGCAGTATTTGCCAAATATTTTATTGCACTTGGTTGTCAGTTTCAGTTTTAGCTATTAGAGTCCTTTGTGCTACCAATATCATGAGTTTTTCAATTCGCCCTCGAGGGGTGCCCTAATTAATGCAAAGCAATTAACTTAATTTATAAGCAGAGTACAAGTGAAAACACGTATTCAATTCGGCCTTTCATGGACCTGACCAATTAGGAGACTACTCCAAGGCAATTGACTAGAGATGGGTATTTTTTTGTTTTGTATTGTGATAGGAAAACACAAGTGCAAGATGAAATTTATTAATTTGTATTTAGTTTCCAAAATATTTTATTTATTTAAAACCAACTAATAGCAGTTGACCTAATCAACTCCTATCATAATTAATTTAACATAAGTCTGCAAATGTATTACGATGTTAAAAATTCAGTTAATAATTTACAAAGGCATAATATATAAATAATTAAATGCATTAATAAATAAATTGATAAATCTATTTCGAAATCATAGGTATTAGTAAATACATAAGTTTATTTGCAAGTATCGCGATACAAAAACTTTTCCCACGAGCTCATCTCTAAATATAACTAATCCAATCTGGGCCGTTTCTTCCTGCCGCTTTCATTTGGTAATTTGAGTAAATCACTTTCGATTCTGCCTTTGAGTAGTTCAATACGTCTCTACTCGTTTCTCTTTCTCTTGCCTCGTCCTTCAACCTACTTCTCTTCATTGTTCTGCTGTTTGTGTGAGCTTTGGTCTTTAACTTAAGTGGCCAACATTTATCTGCAGCATTGTTTGCATATTAATTAATTAGCTTAAAATATTTAAGCAGAAACTCATAGGCTTGTATTCAACTTGAGTATTATTTTCCGTAAGCAAAAAATTCGTGGCATTATAATGCAAAACGTTTGATGCAAAGCAAACAACAATAAATAAAGCTTAAGGACGGCCTAAAAGCTGCGGCAGCTTTCAATAAGCTCTCAGCCGATAAAGGAATTGTATACGCGCATTGACTGGTGGATTCCTTTTAAAAAGTACAAACAGGGCACCAAACAAATACATGTTCTGGACTTCCAATTCCATCCTAAAACTATGCTATAATTAGATGTATTGATTAAGAAAATTATTTTAAGTTAGTTAGCTTAGAATAAACGAGAATGAATTTACTTTACTCTTTAACTATTTTAAAAGTATTATTGTAACAAATATCAATATTTCTGTGTAAAGCAGCTCCATGCTGTGTTAAAACCCAAAATGTAAATCAAATAGAGCCTGATAAATTACAGGAGAAAGCGATTTACAGAACACGAAGAATATAAGAAAACTTTTTACTTTATAGCCCCTTAATATGCAGCTATCTTTGCCTGTAACTGACGTGGTGAGTGTGTGCTTGAGTGTGTGTGTGTAAGAGGGCAGTCAGAGGCAATAAATTCTCACAATTGATTTTGTGGTGAATCCCCTGCACAGCCCAATCCCCCAATTCCCCAACTTGCCTCTATTCCACTGACAAAGTTGCGCCGCATTTGAATGATTCAAAGTGTGCAATTTTTTAACTTATTTATTTTGATTTAACATTTGAATGTTTTATTCATGCGAACGACGACCCACAAAATGCCATTAACATATTTACACATTTAAATGATTTTAATACTCTTGAAAACAAAACAAAACAAAAATTTTGAAATTTTTAAAGTGAAATTTCGAATGTTTTTTGTTCTTTCCAAAGTAAACAATTGAAACACTTGCAGAAACTTTGCATGTACTCTGTATGTATGTATCTATTAAGTTTCTATCTATGCAAATGCCATTTATTAGCTATTTAATTATATTTTAATTTAACAGCACGTTCTAAACAATGATTTCCGTTAATGCTGCTGGTGTTGTTGCTGTTTACTTCGAAGCATCGAAACATCTGTAGGTCTCAGTTCTGATGTGGAGATTATTCGGGCTGATTCGGATTCGGAAAAGCTGCTTAGTCTGCCCCAATTGAGCGATAATCGGCGCATTAGTAACGGAAATTTATTGCCCGATTTCATAGTTGAGATGAGCTGTAAATGTGTTGAATTTACAGTTGAATTTCTTGTTGTTATTTGTAATTTCCGTTGCTGACTTTGAGAGGGAGGGTTGTGACGGGGAATAGCTTATTATTGTCTACTAGTATGTCTATACTCAATGTCAAGGCAATTATTTAATGGACTTTTACTCAGTCGATAAAGTAACTCTTGGCCAACACACACAAGCACAAATACACACACAAGACGTCAACCAAAATCAGAAACAATTAACTTTAAAGGCTTAGACATAAATCCTGACACAACGGTGTCGAAAAAGTGTGTGTAAGAAACCTGAGAAAAAACTGGAAAAAACGAGAAAACCTTATGAAAAATGAATGAACCACACGCTACCAGCACAACAATTTAGTGTGCAGAGTAAGGCAATGCTAAACTGGTACATACTCCGTAGTTAAATTAAAGAGCGTAAACTAAATAAAACTATCTAATCATTATGGAATTAAATAATTAATTTATGAACGAAATAGTTGTAATTTTGTTCGATAAATTATTTATTTATTTGATTATTTCTTTATTTACTTAATTATTTATTGTGTGGCTAAAAGAAAAATTTAAAATTATACAATAAGATTAAAAATATGTATAAATGTATATATTTATCTAAAAAAAAATTTGTCAGTCAGTCAATTATTAAATTTATCAAAAGAAATCAAGAAATTCTCTAAAATGTAAATATTTCAAAATTATGTATCTTTGAGATATTCACACTATATAATTTTAAAACCTATAACTCTTCCAATAATTGAGTTCAATGGGTTAGCCTCTTTGTATACATTTTTGAGAACAGGGTATGCCAAAACAACAGCTGCTTTAGTGCGCACCATGGCATGAGTCCCACTTGACATTGCCTGACGAGCACATATACATATTCACTCACACACCCACACACAATTCACACAGACACACGCACAGTTTGAGCTAAGGCCTAAAGGGCAAATGCTATAAAACAGTCGAAAGTTCCATTTTTTTGTATGTAGTATTATAATATTGCATGCTGATAAAACATTGAAAGCCAAAGCACCCAAGGGGATTACAATTAAAAGAGCACACATACAGAGATATAAGTGTACACACACACATACAGAGACACTAATACATCTATACAATATGAAAGCGGCGGAGAAAGTTGAACTGGCGGAAATCATTTTGCGCATTATGTTCATTTGTATTTTTACACTTTGCATGGCAGATAAAAAGCAAAAGAGAGCCCGTCACTTGCCACAAGCACACGAGCCTCTTGCCCTGTGAGCTTCACTCCCTCAATGTCCTCCCTCCCATACCCTTCCATTTGTCGGTTGGCCCAATAGGTTGGCACAGTCAAGGCTCACTACAAAAGCACATATTCAATATCACTTGCCAGCGCGGCCTTTGTTAAAGTTTTCTTTTCTGTTTGTGGCTTTGTTTTTATTTTGGTTTACGGAATGCCTGGAATCCGCAGCAACAAATTCAACAGTTTGTTGCCAGCAACAAAATATTGCTAGACCCAAAATGTTGCCAGCAACAGACCAAATCCACCCCTCACCCCGACCATGTGGCACCTACACTCTCTGGCCCCGGGTAAGTCGTCGGCGTATGCTCTTCTCAGCTCTCTCGCATTCTCTCGCTCTCTCTCTGTCGTTTTTATTCTCAAGGTGTGTTGAGTTTTTTGGGCTTTGATAAACCAGTCGCCAGGCAGCATTTGAAGCAGTCTGCAAAGGATTCTAGACGTTAACGGTTCTTCTAAATATCAAAAACAAATCCAAAGGCAAAATTCGTTGCGTGCGTTCTAACAGTTTTTGATTGTTTAAATCTATTTGAAAAGTGAAAAAAGTGTTGAAAATTTATTGGACAATTTGCTGCAGTTATTAAAGTAAATATTTAAATTTAAAATTTATAAATTTAAAAATAATAATTTTTTAATATATTTATAATTTTAAATCAAATGTGTGTGGATATTTTTAATTTCGGAAACTTTTCTTTATTCCCGAAAATGGATAACAATTATTTAATTTCTTGTGAACATTTCTTGACTTAAAAATATTAAAATATTTTTGTTGTGTAACTTTTTTAACAGAGAATCACTTAAAAACTATTTAATTAAGTTTGAATGTCTTTTTTGTGCTATACTCAGAATAAATATATATATTATAGTTGTTCTGTGTTTGATTTAGATTTATGATTGCTGTATTTTTGACAACTGTTTGTCACTTTTACGGCCTTCAATGAGGGAAAATACAATACAAGCAATTATTTATACATAACATAATTTATGTTACAAGTGCAAATGCTGTTGCCAAAAAATTCCAATTGCTCTTCAAGGTTGGCCAATAGTACTGGCAGCTGTCATAATCTGAATGCTGCAGCCTGCAGGGCCAGATCAATTCGAAGTGTTCCCATGAGCTCCCAGAATACACAAATTGAATGCAAAATATGGCTGCGTCAATTGGAGGCACATCGACAACTTCAATATATGCAAACTGAACGGTTCGCTCGTCGTTTTCAGAACCTTTATGCAAATTGCCGTAAATACAATTTGGTAGCCATAAAGCCTTCGTACGAAAACAATAAAAAAAATACAAAAATACAAACAACACTCTAAATAAAAGAGCCGCATCGAAAATGCTTGAATTTCAATTAAAAAGGGTCGAAAAATGTCAGCAGTAATTTATATTCATATTACGTATACGCAGTGGGCGCCGCACTTTCGCCAGTCATTTAATGATAAACTTGACACTAAAAATGCCTTCCCACAATACAAAAAAGAAAGATAAAAAAACAGCGTCCTTGTTTATATTTTTGTTTTTGTTTGTTCTTTCACAAAATTTAACACAATGTGCCCCAGAGCTGTCGGAATGTCTAACTCAGTCTGAGCACATCGCACATCGCAGGTCCTCGACTGATGTCGACTCCGTCACATTTATGACAGCTCGGGTCTTGTTAATTTATGCTCATTCATAAATTTTCTACCCGCCACGCACAGACTGAGACTGAGTCCAAGGCTCATTTGCATATTGCGCCTTCACGTATGCAACACCAACTTTGCACGTTATTTCGCCTGTCAGACATTCGCATCAGGTGAGACTCGTATACAATGTGCCATTTACCAGAACAGATATTTATAGACCCCATTGAGCACAGTTGCTTGATTTTCTTTCTTTCTGTCTCCTAACAAATTAGCTTCGCTTTTCAAATGTGAAATGTAAAGAAGCGTAAATAGAGGTAGGTCGAGTGCCTCGAGTTGATGAATAAATAATTATTCGATATATACCTTACAAAACAGCGTTGAAATAATAAATCATTTGCTAATTCCCAATTGAAATTTTCAGAGATTTAAGGGAACACAGCTAATATATTTCATATTAAAATAGCACGGTTCAATTTTTCCATTCGAAATTCAGCTAAGAACTCTGTATAAAATGAATTATTTATTACATGTTATGTGCTCAACTCTGTTAACCACACAGCAAAATAATTAACTCTCTTTATAACTATAATTGGGCAAATTTCAACAGTTTTTTAATTGCTGTCGACAAGTCTTTAAGTTGTCGTAATTAAAGCAAGCACTTGGCACTTAATGGTTTATCTGTCAAGTGGCAAGTAAAATGCTTAATAGATATAATTAATTAATGTTAATTGCTGTCAGTTGCATGATTAACACATTCGCAACAATTGCAAGTTGCAAGAACCAAAAGGCTTTATTTATTTATTTACCAGAGCAACATTTCAATTTCATTTTTAATATTATTATTTGCGCTGGCAAATTTTCAGAAAAAAAGTCAACGCAGGGCAAATTGTTTCACATACTTTTCTTTTGCCTTCCTTTTGCATTTCCTTCATTTTCCTCTGCTCTGCCACAAATGAAATAATTAAAATAACACAAATGCGCACACACACAGATAAATACAAATACCCACATTGTTGTGTTGTTGTTGTTGTCGAATGTTTTCTTAATTTAAGAAAAGCGACGGCTCATTGTGCACGCTCTGTGGCAATGGCAACAATGCTCACAATATTATCAAAATAAATATGGCAAAATTGGAATGAATGACTGACAGACGCCAGGAAGTCAATGGGCCTTATTTGCTTAAAGGTTGTGGCTTTTATGGCGACCGGCCTTCCTCCGAAAGGAAGAGCTATTCTAAATAGCAATCTGTTGATGTTATTCGTTTTATAGGCATATCATTTATACGTATGCAAAAACATAAATGTGATTTTCTAGAGCAAATATTTTGAATGATTCAAACTCGAATGCCACAGAAACTTCTAAAAAACTGAAAGAGAATAAAAAGCAATCCGTTGATGATATTTTTTATGGGTTTTCGCAGACCAGAAAATGATTGATGACTTGATTTAGACTCAGACTTAATTAGGGCGACAAAATTACCCAAGGTAAAATGAAATTGCAATTTGCTAATTGGTTTAATAGACAAAAAAGCAAAAATAGATTTGTTCTTGAATATTTTTAGCACCTTAGGGTACTATTCAAAGAATTTGAACAGGTTAAAAAGTATAAATCAGAATCGTCTCACAAGCCTCGACAAGCAAATTGTAAGATACCCATATATTCATGGTTGCAGACACATATTATTAGATAGCCAAAAGAGCATTTAGTGCTCTAATTAGCAAAGCTATTCATGGCTCAAGTACCCCTACTTTATGAGACCCCTTGGTCTATAACAAGCCCATTGAATTCACCAAAATAGTAACTTCAATTGGGCCTCATTGTAACCACTGTTATTGTCATTGAGCAAACTGTGTAATGCTCTTCAATTGCTCGCCACTTGAAAAGGCAATTTGAAAGCGCTAATTCAAGATGCCAAGCCCACACACACACACACACCCACACCCACACATCAGCAAATAAACCCTCAGGAATTTTCCAAAATTATCTTTACACAATGTCAAAAGCAACAATGGCAGGCAATGAGTGTGTGTGTGTTTGTTTAAGAGGGGAGAGGGTTTGAAAAAGTGAAAGTGCCATTAAGGAACTTTCACGCCTAACAATAATAATTATTATAATTACAAGTTGGCCAAGAAGTTGAGGGCCAAAGTGTTGCCGCTTTGCCTCAGGCAACGTTAAATATTTACCCAAAAAATATTTGAAGAACAGCAACAAACAGAGGCAATCAGCATAAATTTTCTGCTTGTTTTTTCTTTCGTACTCGTAAATATACCCTGTAAAATAATGGATAGTAAGGCTGATGAATTGCGAGTAATTTGATTTGTTTAAAGTTTATTTGACAAAGCGAATTTAAATTGAATTTTAGAATAATATTGCTTACATTCTGTTATGCAAAATTAGATTGGCACAACAGTTAAATTAATAAATCTGACAAATATGTGTGGGTTGCTATAAGCGTCTCACTACAGGGTATCTGGTTAGTCCTTCCCTCTTGAACAGAGCTTGCGTAGTTGAGGGGGAAGAACCAAAAATCGTTTCACACATTCATTGTTGGTCGGCATAGACATCCAGCTGTTTAATTATGTTGGCCAGCCCATTATTATTTATTATTCTTATTACTTCTTGATTATTATTTATACACCACGCATAAAAAACTGGCGACTATGTAAATATTTACAACATTTGCGCGTGTCTCACTTTTATGATGGGCATTAGCCGGTCAATTTATCAAGCTCCTGGCTACGGTTAGCTGATGATTGAGGGGGAAATGCCAAGGAACGGGAGGGGGAGATTAATAATCAGGAAGGGCGATGCCATAAAATGGCATTTGCAACAGGCGTCGACGGATTTAATGAGTCCGTTTTACCGACAAACAATTAAAAAACTTCTTTGAAATGGCTGCGATGGGTAAATAATATTAAAAATCTTATAAAATCGTTAATGTTTTCGCATTTTTTTCTTGTTCGACATTTTTATTTATACAAAATAAGCCAAAAAATGTGTTGTTATAATCTTCAGCTTGGACCGTCTTTTTATGTCTGAACGTTTTTCAGCTGAAAACGTCTGATGACGCAGCCGGAATTTGTAATTGTTTGCATGGTTATTATTGTTTTTGTTTTTCCCTCTGTTGTGTTTACCTTAGCAGCTCGGCCAACACTTTTGTTATTTGTTTAACAGACTATACTACGAACTGGCATTCCCGTTAATTGAGTAATTTCTTTGCTATTATATGGAAATGCGCTGCGGTCTCACTTACTTACGAGTATACACATTAAATCATTCTCTAACACTCGAACTGACAGTACTTGGCTGACATGTCCTTGCTGAGGTGTAACTGTGTAAACTGTCCAGCGATTGTGACTATTTCAAACTGAATGACTGACATTTCCATTTGCAAATTGACAAAACCCGCGAGCTAACGAGAAAGCAAACACAACATGGCAAAAACTGTCACAGCATCCTCAGGCATCCATTAACAAATTTAATAGTATATAATGTATTTGAAATCGAAAATCTTATTTACTGTATCGTGTGCCGCAGCTTAAAGCAACTTATATCAATGTGAAGAAAGAAATGTACAACCATTAAAGTACTTTGTGAAAAAATTTTTATAAAAACAATAAATTAGTTTGTGGCAAAGGCTACATAAAATAAAATAAATAATAAGTTGCCCTCTAAAGCTTTGCAGTGTCTAAGATTTAATTTTATAGATAAATGTGTATTTTCGAAGTCACATAAATCAGCTGTCACTAGTTTTTTTTTACAATTATGCAAAAGGTAAATCCGTTTTAAATATATTTAATACCTTCTTTTAATTAAAAAATAAAATGCATATACTAATATATCTAGAATATCCCAAAAAATTCAATTTTTTTGACGAACATGCATTTAAATAAAGAAAAAGAAAATTTAGCTGGGTATTGCAATAAATATTACAATTTTGTATGCGGTTAACATATGAAAAAGTGGAATTTACATTTGAATTGCATTTGTAACAAAGTGAAAATAAATTTTTACAACATTTTTTAAAATCCCTACCAATACAAATTATTGTCAAACGTATATTCAAAATGGAAAAATCTTCGCATTCATTGCATAAAAGTACTGTTCATACATACTTCATTTTGAGCTAAATTAGAATATCATTGGCAATGTTTTATTAATATGTTGTACATCTGATGCAAATTGAACCCTACTCAGTCATGTTCGGATGACTTTTAACTTGCCTTTTGAAAAGGGTTTTTACATGAGGTGCGACCTTCCTGCCAGTCACTG
Source organism: Drosophila recens (assembly GCA_037043495.1). Lineage (NCBI taxonomy): Eukaryota > Metazoa > Arthropoda > Insecta > Diptera > Drosophilidae > Drosophila > Drosophila recens. The sequence goes on along the minus strand of JBAMBJ010001142.1, from coordinate 63,643 downwards.
CGTGCTCATTCAACCTTCTGAATTTCGCTCGTTTCAAGCTTAATTGAACTCTTGTCAAATTGTTTACGATGTGGCAACAACGTGTCTGATATAGGAAAAACTTTTATGTACTTAACTCGGCATAGAAATAGCACACTAAAGTGCGAGAAATAAAGCGTCGAAAGATGTGCAAAAAAATAGAAAAAAATAGTGCTTGACTGAAAGGGACAGAAAACTGAAAGCAAAATTTCTCTTTGGTCGCTTTTCATGGATTTTTCAAGAGCAAGGCCACAACTCTCGTCTCCTCAGATGGCCAAAAAATTTAATTAAAGCACTGCTTGAGCCTGGGCAGCTCTCTCTGAGCATAGATCTCCAATTAGTTTTATTACTTGCTTCCCTTTGGTATATTCCATTCTTTATGTTATTGAAATCCGCGCTGTCTGCTTGTTAAATTGAATGTGTAAAATAATATGATCTGCTGCAAACGGCAAAAGGAAATCATGTGGTGCATGGAATGCGACAGTTTGTCGGACAACTGCAACGGGTTTTAATTAAATTTTTATGGTAACTCTGCGGGGTAATGACAGGTGGCAGGAGTAGCTCTGTGCGTGGCCACAGTCACAGTCAGAGTCACAACTACTAATTAGTCGACGCCATTGGCAGCTTAAGCTTTTAAACGAACAATAGCTGACAGCCAGTCAACACTGCGTATGCGTAATGCCGCAATTGTTGAATGCGTTCGCTGTAATGTGTAATGCGATGTGATTAAGCAAAAGCCACTAGTAGTTTATTACTACGAAAACCACATAATTCACTGCTCATTTAAGAGATGGTCATTTATAATTTTCATTTGGTTCGCTTAATGCGACGAACAAAAGAGTTAATGTTTGCCAAAATGTTCTCCGAAAGTGCAGTAAATTATGATTACTGAGTGCGCCTTATATCTTCATATCTATAGTAAAACCATATGCATATTATACATACATATATGTCAAATAATTACCAAGTCAGTTAACTGTCTAAAAAGTAAAGAGAATTTAGTCTGACAACATGTTAACGTTGAAATGCACAGGAGTAAGTGGTGCTAAGTTTTTGATTCCTACAGCTAATCCCACTCAGTTTAACAAAATGACGCAACAGCTAATACCGCTCCCCTCTCTCTCTCTCTCCCTCTCTGATTGCACAGAGACACCCCACTGACCTTTTGTGGCATCATTGGCACCGATATACATTCATACATACTTTGCCTTTGTCTGTGTACTATCATAATAATAAATTCAGCATGTTTTCTTTCACTTGTCAGATTTAAGCCAAAAATAATTGTGAGGCAGCCGCTTGAAGTTTCATTCAAAAGTGTGAGAAAAAAAAAACAAAAAATAAAGAATTAAAATTAAAAATGTTGCCCCGAGGCATATAGGATTGTTGCTATATATAGACTTCTTTAGGTTTTATTCGCCAATTGTTGCAGATACAAACTTAAGTACATGCGAGATTATATTTTTGCATCCTCTCTAAGCAGGTCAGACCAGACAACTGGCCAATTAAGCGACTAGCCAAGAATGTAGATCACAAATCACAAATCCATTGAACTTGAAAGAGACCTGCAGCTAATTGAGTATACGCAGTGTGAGATGTTCAAGAAATGTTTAGAATTAAATTTATTGCGTTTTACACATTTAAAATTACACTTGGGGCAACTTAGCGTGTGAAATCGCTCAGCGCGTCGAAAGGAAGACAAATAAATATTGAGATTTATTATTAAATCAAATGCGATAAACCATTCAATTCATACACTGTGTCTTCTGGATTTGCCAGATTTATGCTATTTAAATTCACATTAATTAAACGCTGCTTGCAACGTTCGCTTAATTAAAATTTATGCACATTTCGATAACGAAATTATTTTAGCCATGTGCCCGAGAAAACCGGATAAATACTCGTAAATTACGCGCTAATTATTTAAGTCGCTTGAAAGAGAATGACACGTGCAGTGCAAGAAATTTCGATACCCTGTAGATTTAAACATGCTTCAGAAGGAGTCTAAAAAGCTTGTAAGCAGATGACAATTGCAGTTGATGGGTTAATGGTAAAATATAGTTATCGATAAAAGCACACAAAGTATGTATCGATATCGATATAGGAATCGCTTACTCATTCTCATATTTAGTTAAAACTCAATGCGTGCAGTGCAAGAAATTAAGATACCCTGTAGATTTAAACATGCTTCAGATAGAGTATTATTAACATGTAAGTAGATGAGAAATCCAAGTAAAAGGCTAATAGTAAAATATAATTATCGATAACAGTACGCAACATATGTATCGATAACACCATAATCTTACTTATTCGCATATCTAGTTAAAACTCAATGTTACAAATGGTTGTTAAAATTTAAGTGCAATTAAGTATAAGTTTTGATAACAGCAGGAGTCTAATACATTGTACCTACAGACTTACCGATAACACAATAATCTGCCAGTAAGCTCTCTCTTTTTACATATTTTTACATAATATCTAGTTAAAATTTAATGTTACAAATTTGGTTGTTAAAATTTAAGTGCATTTTTATTTGTGTATGCCCATTCCAATGTTGTACCCAAAAAACGTAAGCCAAATGCAATAAATAAAATTGTAGAAATGCCAAAGTGTTTTGATAAATTGTCTGTCTCGGCTTAGCTCGGTCATAAATTAGATGTGCCCCCTCCGGCATTGCGGACATTGCGCACATTGGCAAACCTTTTATTGGTTAATCCTTTTGGGTTGCAGATTGATCGGATCACAGATAGCTGAGCTTAACCATTTGAGATTTGAAACATGCAAATCAATGCGGCCCATTTGCCTTTTTATGAGGCGTGTGAGCTCAGCGCAATTTTCAAACCATTGGGCAACAGATTTGGGCCACAATTTAACGTTCCTGGCTTTAACGTGGCCTGACCAAATGGGAATGGAAATAAAAGTGGAAATGTCAATGTCAAGACGCAACTGTTGCCTGCTTGGCTTGGCTTGGCTTGGCCAAGTGTCCTGCTTTGATGCCAAGGCTAACGTTATTATGGCCGCTCTCGTGCACAGGCAAGTGGAGGCCTTCCTTGTTAAGGACCTACCCCTTAACATTTTCGCGTGCCTTAATGAAAATAAAATACAGCAGGGAAAGCTAAAAATAACGCATTCAAAGACTCAATACAAAGACAAGTCGAGACTTGAGTTAACAATGCGCAGCTTAAAGATGCTCTGTAATAAGTGTTCAGCATACTTTGGTAGGCACATTTTAATGCAGAATACATTAATATAAACGAGTATTTAATTAGGGGAAATATATATTTATAAACTTCTACTGTTTACTCCATTTTAATTATTATATTTATAAACTTCTACTGTTTACTCCATTTTAATTCAATTTCTTGCATTATATACATATTTTCTTTAATCAATCAAGTTTTAACACTCAACATATTTACATAAATATTTAATAAACTTATTTTGTTATTTACAGAAGATTTCAGTAGACTTTGCTGCAAGTTAATAAACTTAAATATACCCTTTTGTATTCAAGGCAGTTTACTGCGTATATAAACACAGACAATATGTGGCTCTATAATTCAAAAGCTAAGCAGCAGGCACAACATGCAGACTTGCTGTCAGTCCGTCAGTCAGTTATTCATTCAGCCCGTCGGGGCTTTGTGCATTTCATGTAGGTGTGTGTATAAATGTCTGTCTTGCTTTTCAACTTCCGCCTGCACTTGCATAAATTATATAAAAGTGTGAGCATGTGTGTGTTTGTGTGTGTGTGTGCGTGTGTATATGTGGTTTTCAGTGATGGTGTTTGAATGTCTTTAGATATTATTATTTATGAATATGACTTTAGCTGACACATTGCAGCTGAAAGCAACAAAAGTACGAACAGATGTCTCTTTATATGGTCGCTTGTAAAAACCAGAAAGCTTCTCTCTCTTTACTCTCCCTGGTTTTACAACAATTTTACTTGTTTTACTTGCTTTATCATGTGGCTTAGTCCTTGGACACTGCCATAACATAAAAGCCAAGAATGATGAGCATAGGAAAAAGGAAACTAACATGAAAAGTGCTACATCAAAATAGATGGACCAATAACCTACAGGGAATAAAAGTCCTGCAAATTACGTATAATAACAAGAATGTAATTGTTCATTATAGAGCAATTGAAATAATTCTATATAAAGGATTATGTTAACAGCTAAACTGTCAATTTAAATAATAAGTATACGCCATGTTATTACTGCGAGTACAGAAAACATTTTTCTTTCTTTTTTTTTGCTTATAAAATAATCGATAAACCTGTTAAAAAAAAAACTATAGAAATAAAACAACTAATCACAAGGCCAAACAATCAGTCTGGAAACGTCAACAAAAGGCAAAAGACTCGTACTGTTGCTGTCATTGCAATTGCCGTTGTTTGGCGTAATTAAAGCTAAAAATAGCAACTGCCACAAAGCAATCGTCTGCGTCAAAAATACTCAAGGCACTAATATATATAATTCAGACTTTGAGCAAAGGCGCTTATAAATAGACACGCCAGCCAGGCGCAGGATGTGGGCAACAACACGTACACATTTCCGGTAGAGCATGAGGGAGAGGGAGAGAGAGAGGAAAAGTGAGGAAAAAAGAGAGAGGGAGCGGCAGTAATATAACCAGAAGTAAACAGACACTTACGATTAAATTGAATGCGAGCAACGAGCTTAATGCATTTAAAGTCAGCACAACGTTTGAGGCGGCATTCAGCTTTCAGTTAACAATTGAACATGCAACGATCCCCTGGGGTGGGAATGGGAGTGGCAGGTGCCGCCTTTGTCCAGGTTTGCTCAATCAAAAAGGCACAGAAAAAGTGTTCTACTCTTCAGACGGGGGCCACTTTAACACGCTCGCGTCAGAGTCTTGACTCTTATGCAATCGCAATCGCAAGCGGCGACAGTGCCTGACAATTGTTTGTACCCCCTACACAATACCCCAATTTCCACCACAATACCAGTTTGTTACCTGGGTCAACTGACGTGTTATTTTTTGGTTTTGTTGCTGCCATGTGAAACGACCATTAAGCCGCAACGTCTCGCCTCAAAGTATGCCAGGCGAATTTTCACTATTTCTCTTACTCCATTTCCGTTTCCGCTTAATGTTTTTGTTATTGTCGCTGTTTCGCCTGTTGTTGACAGCTCACAAAATGCGCGACAAGCTGCAAAAATTAAATTATTTTTGTTTGTTTCATTTCAGAACAAATTTTTTATGACATTTTCATGACGGTTGCGTATACTTGATATTTGCTACTAAATATTTATGCTTGTTGTTTATGTTGTGACATTCCACAGCTCCCACATAATTAAGCAAGTGCGTGCGCTAATCAACTACAGGTGAAATAATATTTTATGCTTTTCACAGACCACTTTGCCTAATTATACCAACGAAATGGAACGAAAAACATGTTTATAAATGCTAACTGAATTATACTTATGAACTTGCCAGCACTTGGCCTATTTATGTTGAAAATGTTGAAATACTCGGCAACTTAAAGAAACTTTTTAGGACTCGGTACATTTTTGTTTGTTTTATATTAAATTAAATTAAAATGTTTATTTCCTTTAAGTAGAAAACTAGGCTATAAAATAGCACAGAGCTTTGGCTCCATATTAAAGTTTCTTTTTAAAATACTTTAGGGTAAAGGAAAAGGACGTAATTTTAATTGGACCATTAGCCTGCCACTCAATTCTATATCATGGAAATTGACTTGATTTCAATGATAATTGTGTACAGATTGACTATAGATTACACATAAAAAATACTTTTGAATAGATTGCAGAGTATTTCCAAATCAAAATCTGCATCTTATCCGCCGCCTTAATAAGTAATGAGCTTATTTCAGTTTCCTTTCTCTGGTAAACAAACAGTGTTGTTCTTTGCTTTGCATATTTTTCGGATTTACAATTTTTTCGGCAGTTCCTCGGGAAAATTGCATTTCCTGCAGCTGTTTGCAACAATAGAGCGTGAATTTTGAATACTATAGTTTGTATAAAGAACTGACGCAGCGTGGGCTAATCTGAGCCATAACTTATAGTCATAGACTGTGTGAAGTGTGGAAGCATTAGCTGGTACTGAAAGAGGCAACTCGAAAGAGGCAGCTCGTTCTCATATATACTATATGTGTCATGGCATATTTCGCATTTGCAATGCTCAATGTTGGCCATTTTCAAGTGTCTTCAACACAATAAAAGTTTTCACATACTCGTATCCTGGCATAAATATATTTACTGCTTCATATGTGCATTCCACAATTGCAGCTGGCAGCAAGAACAACAGCAACGACAATAACAACCATGGCAACAACATCAATTGCCGCAGGCTGTGCAGTTCATATTCATACTCGTATGCTCGTATTTTTTGTATTTGTATTCCTTTATGCGTTTTGTAATAAAACAAACGGCGCGCCAACAATGCGAAGGTCCTTCTAATGAGCCTGACCCAGAATCTGCTGCAAGGCTTCGGTCTCTTCTTGTTGGCTTTCTTTGCAATTCCTTTTATTTTAGTCATAAAATGTCAACACATCTGCAGGATAAAAGTCTTTAAGGCAGCATTACTATTATATATACTTACATTTACTGTTGAAATTGCTGTTGAAGTTGCAGTTGCATTTGCCGTTCAAGCTGCAATCAGCTGCAGTTAAGCGGGTTACTCGCAGGCTTAAACTTCATACTTTGTACGCTGGCAGGTAGTAAAAGTTTACCAAGTGTTTGCAATCGCTGTTCTTGCTATTGTTGTTGATGCTGCCGCTTAGAAACATTGTTAAAAGTTCTGCAACATGAAGGTACAAAACCAAATAAATAAAACTAAAGTGGAGCTGTCTTCACCAGGTCGAAGTTAAAATGCTTTGCAGAGTTATTAAAATAAATTCATGGCTTGGCAATTTCAATTAATACCTAATACGTAATACGTACACAGTAAACAAATTTCTAAGAAATATTCTGAATGTGCGTAGTTGAAAATCTATTTTTGGACAATGTTTCTATGAAAAGTAACATAATTCATTCCTTGTCAGTTACAGCATTTTGATTAAATTTAAAGATGATTTATTTATTCACTTATTTACATAAATCTTTATTTGGCGTCGACTAAAAACAGACAACAGAGAAGTTAAATCTTAATTAGAATTTAAATAGCATTTAAAGTTAGAATTTGAAATTATCAATTTAATTCGTAGTTTAAAATCTATTTATAAACCATATTTCCATGAAATGTAACATAATTAATTCCCTGTCAGTAACTGGGATTTGATTAAATTTAGAGATAATTTATTCATTTATTTATATAATTATTCATTTAGCGTCGACTAAAAACAGACATAATTTTAAAGTTAGAATGTGTAATTATCAATTTAATTATATTAAAAACATTTTTTCTTACTGAATTATAGAAAAGTAAAGTTAAATTTAAAAATAAATTAAATAAAAATAAAAATTAAATAATTGAAAAACAAGTTGCAGTCGTTATAGACCAGAACTTCTGTGATTAATTAATTTAAAAATTTTTATTATTTAAGAATATTAAATAATAACTTTAGCATAGAATTATGACACTTTATTTATTTATTACTATTTATTTGATAAACGTCAAATAAATAAAGCGGACAAAAAAGTATTGCTGATTTTATTATTTATCTAATATATTTTAATTTACAAAACAACACGTATATAATGAATTAAATATTTTAGCATTTCTCACTAGAATTCAATCATGAAATGAAATTGAAATCTAATTCGGAAATACAGTTTTTAACTTGTCAATTAATACAAGACTAATTATCCTGTTTTCTTTTTGAATGTCCAAATTTCAGAGTGTTTATTTACTATACACATTCAATTCTTTAATTTCATCCGACTTGATTTAAAGGCTGGGGTTTGTCTGGTTGAAAGAGGTACAAAGTGACTCAACTAGTCCGGCAATGGATTGTGTTGCAACAACAGAGTGATAGCAACAATGGCAACAGCAACAGCAACAGCAACAAAAACAGCAACAAGTTGCCCGCATTGATTGTTTGTGTGCTTTTGTGGCACTGGGCAACTCATTTAACGGCAGCTGCTCGAAAATTGCTTGCATGTCCAAAGGGGCAGGCATAGATAGTTCGGGGCAAACTCGTTTGCCACAAGAGCCGCAGGAGCCGCAACAAACTGCAACTCGCCCGCAACTTCCGAGCAGGACAAACGTTGAGTTCACATCCATTTACTGCCGCTGCTGTTGTTGTTGTGATGGTTGTTGCTCATCCTCAGCTTCTTTGTTTCAGTTGTCGACAGGCAACAACAGACAACAGCAACACGCGTTATTTTAGTTTGTAAAGCAATTTATATTGTATTCTCTTTGTTAAACAAGCACATATTTAACTCACAGTGACGTTGATGCGTTTGAAGCCAACAGCAGGAGGGGACAGGGGGGCAATGAAGCAGCGTGGTGTCTGTAGTGTAATATTTGCCTTTATTGAAGTGACGCCTTCAACTACATTCGAGTATATTGTGCACATTTTATGGGCGACAAGCGTTGTCTAGGTAGCTCTTCTCTAAGTATGCAGCAGTTCCTGTTGCGGCTTAAAAACCAGCAAACACACACACACATACACAGGGAAATGCACAACATTGTTGTGTACTTGCTCTAATCCTGTTAGCTGCCCTTTTTTTATGTGCTGTCTTCGTGGCAGCTCACATAGTTGCAAGGACGTCATGTCGCCATTGCGCCCCATTGCGACGCCACTGTCTGGATTGGGGTCTCTGTGTGCGCGTGTATATATATTGTGCTATTAATTTTAAGCTCTCCTTCCCCCCACAACACTACACCCACTGGCAAACTCTAAGCCAATAATGAACTTGCTGTCTAACTAATTAATTTAATTTTTAGTTCTTGCTGCGTTGCTCTAAAAAAAAAACTCGTATGCAACAATTTTATAAAGTTCTCACTTTTGTTTTCTGGTTTCTAAAGTTTGTTGAGCGATTTCTGATTGCTTCTGCTTACGTGACTGTTGCTGAAATTGCTTTCAATTGAAATTTTCAAATACCTTTCTTCACCTTTTATAGATAAACGCAGCAAATATCCGAGAAAACTACAAAACAAATTCAATAATAAAGGAAAGAAAACTAGTTGAAATGGATTCAGCAGCTGCTGCCGCCGCTAAGCGCGTACAAATCGAGAAGGCTCACAATTTTATGCGCCAATATCGTGATCCCGAGTCGCGGGAATTGAAGAAACTGTCGGCCAATCAGTTTATGGATGTGTGGGCGCACTACGATAAAGATGGTGTGTATTTTTGTAATCATTTTCAGCATATGTTTCCCTTCCCTCACTAACTGTCAGCTTTGTTCCTTCTTGGCCGCCAGGCAATGGCTACATTGAGGGCACCGAGCTGGATGGCTTTCTGCGGGAATTTGTGTCCAGCGCCAATGCCACCGACATTAGCCCCGAGGTAAGTGCAAAGTGCAGTCTCATCGCTGAAACTCTAATGTTATCTCTCTCAACTTAAGTCAACTCAACACAACTCATCTCTACTTCTATCTCTATCTCAACTGTGCTGTCTCTTCCATAGGCTGTCACTGACACAATGCTGGAGGAGCTGAAGTCGTGCTTTATGGAGGCATACGATGATAATCAGGATGGTAAAATCGATATCAGAGAGGTTCGTCCCTACACTGCAAAAAAAATCGTTCATTCTAAATTTTTATATATTGATAAGTAATCATAATCATTAGTAAATAGACTATATTTGTTTAAAAGGCGAACTTATGATTAAATTACGAATATTTTCGGTTTTGCTCAACTATTAGCAGGTTTACGATTACAAAAAATCAAAAATTATCTAAAATGATTACAATTATTCAAAAATAATCAGAAAAAATAAAAAATCGTTAAAAAAAAATCTTTTTGAGCATTCGGATTATTTTTGATTTTTTTCTGATTATTTCTGATTGTTTTGGCTACTTTGATTGTGAAAATTTAAAATAATTTGATTTTCAGTAAATTGTCAGTGAATTATTTAGTCACTACGATTATTTCCAAAAATAATCTAATTGATTAGTAGTTCTAATCAAAATTTAACAGGTATGGTTTTAAGAATGTATTCAGGATATTATTTGAAAATTATCAAACTAGCAACGACTCAACATTAAAATAGTCAAAAATCCTAAGTATTTCATACTTGGCTTAGATCTTAACCCATAATTCCGGATATTTTTTTCAGTGTACTCGTATACGAGTACAACAATTTTACAGTCATCGCACTGAACTGCTTAACATGTTTCGTTTAGTTGTGCAAACTTGTCGTGTAATTTCAGCTATAAATGTTTGTTCAGCGTTTTTTTTCTAGCATCTTCTGCGTCGCACATGTCGTATGCGCAATGTGGCATTTCAGTTGGCTCTGTGCCTGATGCCGCCTTCAAATTGCTTTTTAAATGAAGCTGTCGCCCTGTCCTGTCCCCAATTTGCTTTTGGGTCTCAATAATTTATTTGGCCATTTTCGCCATTTGCCATCTTGTCTGGGCCAAGGTTTCGGTAAAAGTTTTGCCCGTCTTTAAATGAGTTTTTAATTGAGGCTTAACAATTGGTTGGTGGAGCGGACCACAGACTGCGAGTATTGAAAGTAGCTTTTATGTAATGTGACATTAAATTGAATGGAAGTAATAATAATGTTGCCTGTCTGCCTTTTTGCCCGATGTCATATGTATGATAAATGACACAAAAGTTTTTTTTGGCCAGGCTGGGACAACCCTTTCTTTGCTTCGTATCACAATGACTTCAAAAAGCTCTCAGCTACCCATATCATTCATCATTTATTCAACTTGTAAATGTTGCGCATACGCCATGTGGCAAGTTTTTAACATTTACCGTTGGCAAGGTGATTCGGATGAGATTTCTCTAGTCCCAAGCAGATACATAACACTAATTAGGTTAAGTGCTGGCCAAAGATGTACTAATTTTTAATAATCAAATTAAAAGCAAACTTTTTCAAAGGGATTTACTGCAACCCTCAATTTCTCCATCTCTCCCTTTTGCATAGTCTTCATTTCCCACTCGGCTGTCGACATGACCAAATTTCAAATCGTCGCTTAAATATTGCGGCAAAGTTTTCCGTTGCATTTTTCCCCCGGCAACTGGAGAGAAACTGGAGAAAGCGCAGACTTTACTTTTAGTTAGCGGAAATATTTTCAACTGAAATTGCAGCACACCCGCTGTAATTCCAATAAAAACGGCTTAAGTTTTCAGCTAGAAAGTGTTTGTCTTGTTGCGAAATTCCGCTCAATTAAATTTTCTTCGTTAACAACACTTAAATTTATAGAATATAAATTTCAAGATACTGAAGCACAAACATTGAATTAAATAAAATTTCCATAGCTTGAACTCTTTAAAAGAAGTTTAGGGTTTTTTAATCAAATGGTTAGTATATGTAAAAAGAGAAACTATCGAATTTAACTTTTTCCCCAATTTTGAAGGAATAGGCCTTTTCCATATAGATAACTCCATATTTTATTAAGAAAAACGTTGGCAAAATGATAATGAATGTCATAGGCTGCTTTTGTTCTATTAAACTAAACCTTTTACAAGCTAATCGCAAGCTTAAATCTGACTTAAAGTCGAAAATTTGGTGACAAATATGTTTTTAAATATATATATTCACAGCTTGCTCAACTTTTGCCCATGGAAGAGAATTTTCTTTTGCTCTTCCGCTTCGATAACCCCTTGGAATCAAGCGTCGAATTCATGAAGGTAAGTGGATGGTCAACGGAGCGAAAAACAAGGAACAGTTATTGACAAACAGACAAACAGACTGGACGGACCAAAGAATGCTGCTGATGGCGAAACTGTTAGCAGCTTCCAAGAGGAAATGTATTCTTAATTAATTGAAACATGATGTTATCTATTACTTGCAGATCTGGCGTGAATACGATACTGATAACTCTGGTTACATTGAGGCGGATGAGCTTAAGAATTTCTTACGTGACTTGCTCAAAGAGGCCAAAAAGATCAATGATGTCTCCGAGGACAAGCTCATTGAATATACAGACACTATGGTGCGTATACTTGATATTATACTAACTATAAAAATGCATTACCAAGAACAACAACAACTATTGGTCAATCAATGTCAACGTCCTTTTACTTAATGGCCAGGGCTTGTTGTGAGCCAAGTCTAGCGTAAAATATTGCAATTAAATTTTTGGCACGACAAGAATAATGGAAAATGCGCTGCAATTTATATGCAGTCAAAGCTTTGTTAATTACAAAGTTTATAATGGAAACAGACATGTGTGTTCTTCTCTCTCACTCTCTTAATCTATCTCTCCTTTCTCTCTCTCTATTTTTTTTACGTTCTCGCATGGTTGCTTAGGGGTAATTCTTCTTGAAGCACGTATCATAATAAATTATGATAAAAAAAGTCCCCGCCGACAAACTCGCAACTCATTTGCAAGTTAAACACAGCCACAAAAAGTTCCAAAAGATTAATGCGCTAACAAACTTATTTTACAAAATTTGTCGCTTATATTTTAACAAAGTTTAAATCGATGGAGTTACAAGGTTTTTTACAAATATCTCAAATAGTACGTGTTTGTTCTAAATTGCACCTGACGTTAAATTTCTCAAATCTAAGATACGCCTAAATTTTTACTGAATGGAATTTTTTAATTTGATTTGGAAGTGATTTTCCTTAAGGTTTTTCTTAAAGAACATAGAGGTATTGGGAACTAAAGAGTTCATTGTTTCCATATGTCCTTAACATTTTTCCAGCTAAACAAAAAATGTGTTTTTCGCATTAAATAACAAAAACAAACATTGTTATGTGTAATTGAAGGCCTTGTTGCTCCACAGGGAGCAGGGAAAACATGACTAAAATCGTTAAGTAACTCAACTAAGTCGATTTACGGGCATGTGTTTATTTTGGGCTGTTATCCAATGCTCAAGAGACACACAACCAATTCCTCTATCATTAATTAGGCATAAAAGTTCTGTCATTGAGCTCATTTACTTTACCCCCTATTTTCTTCTCTGTTTCGCAGTTACAAGTTTTCGATGCCAATAAGGATGGTCGTTTGCAGCTCTCGGAAATGGCCAAGTAAGTAGAGCAAGTGGCTAAAGAAACCGCCTACTGCATTCAATGTCAACGAAACCAAACGCCCAACTTATTTATTGCAGACTACTTCCGGTTAAGGAGAACTTCCTCTGCCGTCAGGTATTCAAGGTAAGTGCCAAGCATTATGAGTCCGTAAAACGTTCATTTGAGGAAATTACGATGAGAGATAGCGAGCCTAAGTGGAGCTGACATTTCAAACTGTAATTTACTAACTTGACTTTATATACCTATATACAATATCTATAAATACTTATTACTAGGCCAACACTTTAGCACTTTAGGTTAGCCGTAGCTTTAGTTATTAGCTAGCTGCAGCTTTGGCTAACAGCTAACAACTTGCAACTAACTGCATTTAGCTACCAAGGCCTTGAGTATGAATTTATATTTTATTTTATTTGATTTTATTTATTTATATTTTATTATTTATATTTCCATTAGTTTTCCAAGTCTGTGTCTGCTCGAATGACTTCCAATAGATTTTAGCCACGTTTCAGAGCAATAGTCGTAAAATAAAAGCCAGCGAACCAAAAAAATTGCAATGCACAGCAAAAAAAAAATGAACGAAAGCAGTCAACGTGGCGTATGGGTGATGTCAGATGGCAAATCGGCAAATACAACAGATTAAAACACCTGTACCTGCAAGATTGAACAAATCAATATCTGGGGCTTTAGTTGAATAAGCCCCACTTACTAGTCTCCTTAGTTTTAACCCCATTTTTTTCCAACGTCAGCTGGTTAAAGCGGATGTTATAAAAAGCTAAAAGTTACAGATTAGGACTGTCTTCATTCCTGCTACATTTGTCAAACTTTTGACTCTGTAATTAGGCAAAGTTGAGGACCCAAATCTCTGAGTCCCAATCCTTTTCATCCTCCTCCATCAGCAGCAGGTGTTGCTCGTTGGAATATTAAAAGTGGTCGCATAAAGTGACAATGCTCTGAGCTCTCCGGGCTCTCTGGGGTGAATTTTTGTAGCTACATTTCAGAATTTATTTGACATTTAATATTAAAGAACAGCGCTGCTCAAAATGTGCCCATTGGGGTTAAATGGAGCGCAGTCTCAGTCCCTTTTGAGCCAACAAAAGCAAGCATTGTTGTTATTCTATCAGGCAACTGACTGCCCGGAACGTAATTGGTCACCAGACCACACCACATACATACAACAAAACCAACTTGGCCATAACTTTGGCATCGTCATAGACGCTCCTCCAACTTTGACTGCAATATTTACCAGAATGTCGTTGTTGTTCGTTTACATTTAGTTGTTGTTGGCTTTCAGCATGCTCAGCCAGCTCAATGTTGCATTAGGGTTAGTCACAAATTGGCACTGCGAAATGAAAAAGGAAAACTTCTAAATTGTTGTTGAGATTTGAGCGGATATTATGCTAACAATTTCCCTGAAAGTGTGCTTAAATTTATCAAATAGTTTTGTAATTACAAGAAATAACTCAGTTGTATATGTAGCTCTTGATATTACTTTTAGAATTGTGGATAGCAAATGTGTCTAAGCATCATTATCAAGTAATTACTTTGTAATTACTGCTTCAATGACTGATTGCTTAGATAAACTATTTGTATTTAGCAAGCTTTTGAATGAGCTAAATAAAGCATTCTGAAGAGTGAAACATATTTGAAATAAGTGTGCAATTACTTTGGCAATTAAATATAGAACGTGTCTGCAATAAAGCTATGAAGATATCTGGTCATTTTTACTTATTTAATATGCTTTCTAATTAGGGCTGAAGAGTTGGAAGCTATAAATAATTGTGCAATTACTTAAATATATATTGTATTTACAATAATAAAGCTATTAATAAAACTGAATAATGCAAGTAATTGAATTACTTAATTACTCATAATTACATAGTTTTTTGGTTAAAGTGGAAGAGTAGATAAATTAAAGTTATTATCTGTGCAGTATAAAAGAAAGCTCTAAAGAAGTTTTCATTTTGTTTTTCTCACATAAATGCCATAGATTTTCTTCAAGTAAAGTAACTTCCTGACAACCCCCAACATATGGCTTTACTGAGACATCCTGTATGTTCTCTTGCATCTGTCTACGCCTTAAGTTTAACTTGAACAAACTCTTTTCTTACTTTTGGCACTCGAACTTCAGGCAGATGGCTAACAATGCACAATAAAATCTCTGACCATGACCAAGTACAATTCCACTTTTGGCTCTTTCAGGCAATCAACAAAGTTCGACAAACGAAACGACAAAAGTCCGAGCTGTGCCAGTTGCCAGTTACCAGGTCTTATTGTTATTTGCTGCATTCGTACGTGCCTGAATCACATTCCAGCTGCTTATGAGAACCATATCGCATGCGATGGTCGTGTGCTCAAGATCTTAAAGTTGAATACGAGTACCTGCTGGTATACTTTTCTGTCCGATGCAACATGGCGTATGGGTTATTTTAATTGGAGCATACAACTAGCTGATCTGATCTACTGTTGGTTCTCACGCAATGCAACGCAACGTGCTCGATTTGCATACAAGACCTAAAAAACAATGCCAAGCAATTGCCAGCTTTCAGTCGGCTGTGCAACGTGGCGTATGAGCAATGTGCAACCACAAAGAGTCACATTTGCAGTTATAGCTACAACCACAACCACAGCGGCAATGACAACGACAACGACAGCCATGTAAACTATTTGCCCATTGTTACAGTTGGCTGCACAGTGACATTTTATTTGCCTTTTATTGACAACTCCCCCACAAATCCCACACTCACATACATTTATCACATCTCTCTCTCTCTCCCACATAAGAGATTTTGCTGCCACGCCCAGTGCATGTAGCATGTGGTATGCTGCATGTAACATGTCACACATTTACAATGTAAGCGACAAGTTGAAATCAACTCGTACATGCCACACCATGATGGAAATTCCATCAATTTTCCACTCTCTATCGGTCACAACTTACGCCCATTTGTGCAGCATCAGCACCCAATTATAATGCCCATCATCATCATCTGCCCGCACAAAGTCCATAACTTGGGTGACTATAGTGTCTATAGCTGATAAGACGAATCCTCTCTCTCCCTCTCTGAGAATTTTTCACCTGGACATCTTGGGGAACTTTGTTGCAGCGCGCTTATTAACGCCCGCAAGTATGCAATAAAACGCTACAAGTTTAAGCAGCCATAAAATTGGCATTTCCAGCCCATTTCCCCATCTCATAATACGCATATATTTTCCGCGAGGCAAAAGGAGAGGGAAGAGGGTATCAACCACCTGGTTGACTTCTGCCAGTTGCGTTCATTTTGTAAGCAATAAAAGGAAAAAAATAAAAATAAGCATGCCTCAACATTTTTACAGCCACCAAGTGGCATCCAAAGACTTATGAGTTATGAGTAATGGTATGCCTGCTGCAGTTACAACGGGCACCAAGAAGCATTTTAAAAATACCAGCAACTACCTGAAGAACAGGTAATTGCCATACCCAATTACACTGCACAACAAATTGCATTTGATGTTTATGGCAGCAAAGCTGACAAAGCTGAAAATCTCTATAAAATATTATAATCATAAAAAAGTCTATAAAATATGTCTATTAAAGTAGCCCAAAAGATACCCTTTAATGTTCACTTCTAGCATTGACTATAAAATAATAATAATAATAAAATAGTCTGTTCCGTAAGTTTTGCTTTTCATTTCATCGGATTAAAATTCACTAGCTGAAAGTGAATACAATGCACAAAATTTTGCCGAAAGTGAATATTAGGTAAATCAAACTCAATTACGAAAATTCTTGTCGAAAGTGAAAACTGCAGCCTGTACAAAAAGTATTCCAATCAGAACATATTAAACAATTATTATAAACTAAGTAAATTAAAAAAATATTTTTTAGGAAAAAGCAGACTTAATTGTAAATTCAAACGAAATAAATTGGAAAAGTTTATTTATTTACAGTTAGCTATCTATTGCTTAATCTTCTTGTAAAGATACTGCCCAAATTTAAAATGTGACATTCCACAATCCACTTTCCACTTCGAATGTACACGTACCTGTTCTAAATTTCACATTCCATAAAACACGAAAATTTATTCAACTGTACAATAGATTGTATGAAGTAAACTTTTAACTTTATGATACCCTATAACACAACTTCATGACTACGAGGTATATATGTATATAAAACTAAATTGCGGTTGCCTAGTGTTTAAGGCAACCTCTTGACGTGACGTTTGCTGGCGTTGCTGCTTTTGCTGCTTTGGCGTCGTGCCAATGCCGGAACAGCTTATGCTAATGCACATCACGTATACGCCGCGTGTGTCGCAGTGGGCAGCAACACATAATGCACAAGAGCTGCAACTGCAGTCGTAGCTTTAAAATGTGCAAAAACTTTTGGTCGAAATGTGGCTTTTGGCAAAATTTATTTATTTAATTTCTGTGGAGACAGGGTAAAAAGTCTATCCATTTAGTGGGTTGGCCATCTCATTTAAGTTTGCCGGCTGTTCTCTTGCGGTAACCACTTAAGGGGGCATATTTTTGTTTACGCTGCTTTGGAGCTGTCTCTGCGGCGACATTTGGCCTGGCCACGTGCAGCTTACGTGAAAATGTGGCCAGAAGAAGCTGCAGGTAAACCAAATACATACGTTCGGCTGACGCAGACAATATGGTTTTCTTAGAAAATTCTTTAGTTTACCTTATTTATTTTGAGTTTTTATGTTTTTTTTTGTATGAATTGCTGAAACTTTCTATTGCACTTTTAAGTGACAGAATATTAAATTAAAAGTACATCAAATTTTAATCTTAAGAAGTAAATGCAACTAAATCCTTAAATAATTGGTATTGCCTTTTGCTTACTAGACTTATACTTAATAACTTAATTTTAAGTTTGCTGCATTCTAGCTGGAACTTAGCTTACTAACCCAAAACTCTTCTAGTCTAAACAAATCCGCTAAACTATGTAAACTAATTAATTTCAATTTCAACTAATGAACACGCTGGCAAATAGTTTTGCAACTAATAATATTTGCAGCTTGAACAAAGCAAAAAAACAAAGAAAATTTTAATTTCTAAACTTGAAAACTTGACCAAACTTTATCTTACTTTCTTTTTTACTCCCCCCGCCTAACCCTTTCTTTTCTATTGCAACTCTATGCCTAACCAACTGCAACTAAACTACCTAAACAACAACTGTATCTGTATATGCATATATTTCTATTAACTATTATTAACTCTTATAAACAATAAACACTTGTACATTTTGTTTCATTTACATAACATAAATGATTAATTTTAATCAACAAATTTTCAACTACAAATATCAAATATAATTGCACGTGATGTAAATTTTGGCTGCCACAAAATATTTTTCACACAAAACTATAAACTAAACTAAATGAAATGCAACTAAAAACTCGACTCTTAAACTTAAAAAAAAAAACAAACAAAAAATAAAATAAAATCAATTAAATAATAAACAAACAAATGCTGTGTATAAAATCGACAACAACAACAACAAACAATTGCACTGCCTACAATAACAACAATAACAACAACTATACAATATAAAATAAAACACACTCGTTTATCCAGGAGGGCATTGATGTAAGTATTTATCGTCCAAAGCCGAGCCAAAAACGAACTAAATGTTACCCAACCAATTGGAATAAAGAACAACGGCAATACAACAAAACAAACACAAAAACCAATCGTAAAAAAGAATCGACAAAACAAGCAGAAAATTTAGCATTAATATCGGAGAACCGATCTTTAAATACCCTTGCACATTGAGTATTTATTTAACTCTTAAATTGAGTTTAGCAAAGTCAAAAATAAAGTAAAACTTTATTTAAAAACGTCCGATTGACATTCTTTAATTAAGAAATATAAGCTCATTTAACTGATTATTCTCTTATCAAAATATTTCAATCAAATATTTATATTTTTCATAAAATTAATAATAACAATGACTTAGAGATCTCAAGTAACGCTTCACACAAATCGAAGTCAAGTTCTAGTTTAGAAAGTTTATTCATACTTTTACTTCATAGAAAAGCTTCGCAGTAATTTCATAAATTCAACACTCTGTGCAAAGGCATTTAATAAATTTATAGACTATTTGTCACACGTATTTGTTTAGCAAAGACAAAAACACAAAACAATATTCCAACAAACTTTCAGTTTGAAAGAAAATAAATACCAAGCTCTGTTTGATTTAAATTGCTTTTGTTCGACATTTACGATAACAGAAAAAGAGAAACACACAGAATGCATTTTATTGACTTTTAGCCATTTTTGTTCCATTTGAATGCGTTTCCTGTGACTGTTTTACCCTTTTTTTTTGTTGTCAGTTGTTAAATAAACAAATATAGACAAAACCTCAAAAAGCTATGCAATTGCATATCTATAAATAGATGGAAAGATACCACATATATTCAATGTATTTTTTACTTTAACTGCATGATGGAATGCTCTGTGTTTGCTTTTGCTTCTCTGTGAATATCTTTTGATACTTCTAAGCATGTTTACCAAATAAGTTGAGTGACAGATGTGTGTGTCTGAGAGTGTGTGAGTGTATGTGTGTGTGTGTATGTCAGTGGACTTGTGGCTCGTTTGAGCTCAGAGGCATGTTTCTTGACTCAGAGCTGTCTTTGCATTGCTCAAAATGTAGTCAAAGGAATGAGAGTAAAGCATAGAGGCAATCAATAAACTGTGTGCAATGATCAAATAAGCCTTTGGGACACATTTACAGAGCAAACCAACGTTAAGGGCTGTATATGTTTAGATTTAAGATGAGCTTAGTTAAATGTCAGATTTTCGAATTCGTCAGAGAAACATTAGCTTAAAAAATAAATAGCCAAATATAACCTTGTAGAATACATAGAGAAAATTATACTACTACTGCTGCCTTTAACAGTAAAAATATAGAAGTTAATTCATTTCAATTTCATAGTTTCAGCCAAATACATAAACAGAGTAGAATAGATGTCACATAATATACATTTATATACAAAGCTTTTATGACAAACTTTGGCACTAATTGTAGCAAACATATTTTGCTTATAATTTCAGCTCAGACCTAAAGTTAAGTTTAATTTATGTGTTAAATAGTCAAACAGAAAGTACTTAAGCTATAGCAAACACATATTCGCTCTATAACCACAATGGGGCCTTAAGCTCTGACCAATCCAATAAACAAACGACAACTATGCTCTACTAATTAGATATTTGCTTGTAACAGACAGAGCAAGATAGAAAGTGAAAGAGAGAGAAGAAGAGATACAGAGAGAGAGGAAGGAAGCGAGCTGTGTGATAAGTGCATGTACGTGAGCTGCTAAAACCTAATGATGGTCCAGATACCAGACCCACGGCGACCTTTTGCATAATTTAGAAGTGCGTGTAACTAAATGTGTGTGTGTGTATGTGTGTGTTTAATATGTGTATGTACGGGTGTTGTGTTGTTATGCCCATATGGGTAATAGCAGCCGCAGACATCCGCCGCCGTAACCCACCGAAATGGCATTCAAAAGTGTTGAAGTATAAAATAATTACTTCATTTTATCAGCCAGGGATGTGCGAACACTGAACTGAAATTTTGAGCAAAATTAAACACTAAAGCCAACCATAAAGCCGAGCTTCAACATAAGAACAATGAGTGCGCTGAAAGGGCTGCCAACAGCGTGCACTTAATGGATTTTCAATCCCCAAATAAACGAGCAGCTAAGCATGCCCTAGACAGACTGAGCTAGACGATGAGATACCCTTTAGTTATATGGCAAACATGTCAACTTACTAGAAACTATGCGAAAAATGTATAAATAAATAAATCAATTAATTTGATTTTCTCAATTATTAGAAGTTTTTACAAACTTATGAATTAGCAAAAAACGCAACTACCCGCAACAACTATAATTATGTGCTAGCTGCTCATACCTTGCCTTGACCCCTTTTGCGGTGCACAGGGTATGACCAAAGTAAAGCAAATGCGTTATGTCGCTAGCGTTCTTTATAAAGCAGCTTACATGGCTAAATAAAATAAATGTTATCAGGCCCTAGGGACAACCACACACACACGCACACATGGATGTAACAAATTGTTGGCTAGCTAAATTTAAGCCATTTTTGGCAATGAAACACCTGAAACAGCTTTGAACTTGAATTGCTGCCAGTTTCGGCGATTGCAGCATTTGCGCTTGCATAACCAAAAGTGCAGGTGTGTGTATGTGTGTGGGAATGTTGGGAAGGAAGTGGGAATCAATAAATCTAAGCAGCACATATACAATACAACACTTGCACACACACACACGAACAATGAGAGAAGTAATAAATGGGCGGCGCTGAAATGTATGCTACATTTCTTTGGCCAAATGCGTTGTGGAAAAGCCACAGCAAATACGCAATTTACCTTAATGCATATTAATTACCGAATGTCAGAAGCACAGCTGAAGAGAAGAGAGAAAAACGGAGAAAACATGGCAAGCTTAATTAAGTCATTCGTTATGATTCGGAATTTCTGGCGAGAGCAAAAATAATTCTTGAATATGAGTCAAAAGAGAAAATAATAAATGTGTAGCATACATTTAGGGGCATTGTTTTTTCGGCCCTTTAAGAGTTTGTTCCGTTTGCATTTTGATTGTGCAAATAATTGTGCACAAATTGGCTGTAATTTCCATGAAGAGATTGAGTCAACGCAAACATGAAACGAAAAATGTAAATGAAAATTGATTTGCATGCAGGCGAGCATCCCCAACAGTCAATAATTGTATATGTGTGTGTATGTATGTGTGTATGTATGGGCATGATTTAAATTTCCATAGGCAAACACGCGCAGCATGGGCTGCATAATAATAAAGAAAAAGTTGAAAGCAAAGAAAATATTTGGCATGAGTTGTAAATAATATATGATATTAGCAAGCACACATAGACACACACACACACACTCAAATACCTATTCAAACATAAAATATATACGTAGTTTAGTGTCCCATATGCCAGTTGACATTACAAACGAGTCAAACAATCTGAAGCGTGTATATATTAAAGATAAATATTTGTTTTATAAACCACTTGAACTTGAACAAGAAATGCGTTCTTTTCTCATTGCCAAACTTAGGGAGCCACCAAACTGACCAAGGAGGATATTGAGAAAGTCTTTTCATTATACGATCGTGTAAGTAATGAAAACTTGAATCATAAAACCATATATTTAAAAATTGTAATTAATAACAGGACAATAGCGGCACAATTGAGAATGAGGAGCTCAAAGGCTTTCTCAAGGATCTGCTGGAGTTGGTCAAGAAGGTAAATTTTCAATGACAAATGTTTTTAAGAATGATTGTTTATGTATTTGCCTCGACAGGACGACTATGATGCCCAGGATCTGGCTGCTTTTGAGGAGACAATCATGCGTGGCGTTGGACACGATAAGCATGGCAAAATCTCGCGCAAGGAGCTGACCATGATATTGCTGACCCTGGCCAAAATATCGCCAGAGGATGAGCAGTAGACAGTAGCGTTTCCGCCAGATGCCAACAATCCCAGCCGAAAGAAAAAGATTTGTTAGCACACACACTAATATATATTTTTGTTACCAATTTGGGTAAACGGCAGAGTTGTTTTGGCCAGATGCCAATTGATTACTTTAATGCTGCCCCTTTCAATAGGTGGCAGGCTGCGAGGAAAGCAACTCCCAAATGCGAAACCTCTGCAAATATGAATAAAATAAAATCGAAAATTTGAAAATTGAACAATTTATGAAATGCGCAAAATTCGCAGCAAACAAAAACAAATATAAATTAAAGTAAATGTTTCAAATTAATTAAATGTTTATGCATGTTAAGCTTTTGAAAGTCTATTTCCTAAACAACAGCAACAACAACTACCAATGCAACAACAAATATTATGTATGTGTATTCGTAAAATAAAATTGAATAATAATATTGAAAACAAATTGAAAAACTTACAAATATATTTAAATTAATTACTTTTTTGACAAAGCAACTCGAAACCAGCCAGAAACAATAACAAAACGGAAAAAAACCAAAACCGAAACAAAGTTCAGTACATCGATTTTAATGTCTTGTCTGAGATGAATTTTTGAAGAAATAATACAAGTTAAAGTAATGATTATATTTTCTATTATATTTATTTATTTTTAAAATGAAAAAAGAACTAATTTAATTTCGAATTAATTAAAACTTAGCTAAGTGTAAGAGCAGACACTCAACAATTTAACGCAAATGCAAAATGATAAAAAAATATATATATTTATTACGTAGCAAGAATTTTTTAGATAATTGTTGTTAATTATTGTGTGTACCAAAAATAAATTTATTATAATTATAATTATTATATTACATAATATAAATGTACTTATATATATATATATATATATATATACGTGTATGTATAATGAAAATATTTTTGATGAGTGTGATTTATTCCATCTTAGTTTTTCGCGTTTTTTCCAAACAATTTTACTACATTTTGTGAGTGTATTCGGAAAAAAATACAGTAAATATCGCATAAAGTATACCGTATGGTATATTCGTATTTACCTGCCTAACATTTTAGTGCATAAGTTTTACCAACAACACATGAATCAAACCACTCAAACAGCAGCTGCCAATTGGCACTCGAACACGGCCGCCGAGTCCAGGGCAGGTAATTAAGGATGCCACTTAAAATGTGCCCTCCATTTCACCTCCCCATCCTGCTCTCAGCTGTGCTCAACACACATCGTCCTTGTAATTGTCCTTGTACAAATACTGAGATTGATTTACGCCAGCGAGAAAGCAGATGGAAAAAGAATCTAAGCTAAAAAGAAATTCTATAAAAAGCCAAAACAGCTGTTGGAAAAATTGTTTTAAACTCCTCAAGGTGCTATCTCCAATATAAATACTTAAAAACCCAAAAAGAAAATAATTCCCTATATTATATTTTACCCTAAACTCAATCCATAGCCAAAAACTTAAATCTATGCTAGCTAAATTACTTATATGTTCTAGAGAAACTTGTACAATTTGAAACGTACGATCAAACGATCTAACAAATGCCAAGTAAATGAAAGAAAAAATATCGTATATACTTATATAATATACATATATATATTATCAACTTACTCGTATGCTATATTTAAGATGGAAAAAAAATTTACACATTATCAGAGATGATAGAGACACTTTGCATGTAAAGCTTCAGAAAGGACTTTCCGATAAATACTTACTATATATACGATATAACTATAACTATATACATATATGCCATACACCATACAACCAACATACATATGTCAAGCAAAATTCTATGAAACAAACGTGTGTTTTAATAAAATATCGATAGATCACAATCTCAAAATAAAAATGACACCATGTATGCTGTTTTTTAATTAGATGCTGGACATGCTGGACGATAGACTCGCTTGCTCCTCGTTCTGCTGCTCCAACAGTTCATTGAGTTGTTGCAACAAACCATTGAGACTCATTATGTTGGCATTCACATCCAGCATGAGACGACCCTGCTGACCCTCTTCCTCATCTTCTTCTGGCATCGACGTCTTGACCAGCTGGTTTATGTGCCCCATGGTCTCTTTAATCCGATGGCATTGACTGTGTGTTTGGGTTAGTGATGTTAATTAAAGCTGTGATTCGAGCTTAGTACACAAATTTATAAAATCGACAACAAATAAATAAATTAGTCGATAAATTTCCATCGATATATCAAGTAAAAAAAATTTTTTTTTAATTTTAGTTGTAATATCAAAATACAGACCAACTTCCATCTTTCATTACTTTAGCCAAACTGATCCGATTTCCATGCGGAATGTCATTTTGGCCACGAACTCATTCAAAATTAACAATTCGGTTAAAATAATTTTTTGCGACTTAAAAAATTTTAATAATTCAATATTGTAAACCTTAATCTATAACATTTAATCAACTCCTATTGCTATAATTAACTGAATTAATAAGTTATACAACTAAACAACTTTGAACAAACTGCAGTAAGCTGTCAAATTTTCGTGAAAATTAATGTAATTAGCTCGATTAATTTTCAAAAAGTTCTCGAGTTAAAGTATTAAAAAGTTGCTTCCGCTATTTCGATGTAAATTTACATCACTAGTTTGGATGGTTTTACTTTTTAAATTAATTTTTCTAGTTTGTCAGGATACCTTACCAATTTGGCAGCTGGAATTCGCTATTGGGAACATTACGCCAAGTGCAGTTCTGCAGATGCCAGGCACAATTGGATACCTCTAAGTGCTCCAGGTGATACTCGGTTGTGGTGGCCAGCTGTGCCAACACCTTGGGCAACTCCACCAGGTGCCAAGTATGCAGCTCGGGCTCCGATTTTAGCTCCAAATGTGGTTCCATCTCTTCTAGGACCTCTTCATGGATATCTTCTAGGGCTTCTTCTTGGATTTCTTCTTGGGTCTCTTCTTGGGTATCTGCTTGAGTCTCTGCTTCAGTTATTTCCTGTTGCACCTGCTCCTGGTGCTGCTGCTCCTCTAGCTGCTCCTCATCCATGTCAATATCTACACCAATTTCAAGCAAAAAGTTGTCCAAGGAAGTTGACCTCTCAATGCTGCCCCTTTTGCCAAAATGTCGACACAGAAAGGACCTGGCTTGGGTCAAAGGATCAGCAACATGATGGTAACTGGTTGTGCCCATGCTGCGAAAGGCAAAGCCGGAAGGATTGTTGGTCAGCAAACGGGTCGCATCATTCGCATACGTGATGTGTGTCTGACTGCAAACAAAGATTGTGAATAGTTAATAGATCGATGCGGTTGCTCCACTTACCACTTGGCAATATGAACATTCAATTTGGTGATGCGTCCAAAAGACATTCTTTAACTTCAACAATCGAACAATTTACAAAAAACAAAATAAACAAAAAGAAAAACTGAAACTGAGAAAACTTTTATAAAGTCTCTTTCACGGGCTACTAAATACTAAAAATGAACTGGGAATTTGTTTTTTGGGAGATGCTGAAATGTGGCTGGGATTAGTTGTAGATCGCCTCGATGTCCAGTCGCTGTTGATATGCCAGACGCTGAAGAATCGTGGGATGGGTGTGATGCCAACGCGCATAGCAGGAATCGTAGACGGGGAAACTCATGTGGTCCGCATAGATCTTGACCAGAGCCGATCTCAACGGCATGGAATAGCCCAGAAAGTGGGCATAACGATCGGCAGCATATTCGAAGCGTCGCAGATTCCACAACATCAGAAAGTTGGCCAGCGTCAAATACGGCGTCAGAGCGAAGCGTAGAACAATGATGAATCCCACAATTATGGGACATACGCCGACCTCGAAGCCCACAGCTTCGTACAGCTGGGGACAGTGGAAGAGCAAGCCGAACAGGATCATGGTGAGCAGGAAATGAACCTTCATTATCAGCGTGGCCTTGTAGAAATGGCCCCTCTTCCAATGGCCCAGCTCATGGGCCACCACAGCGGCCACCTGCACATTGAACAATCCGCGTCCGACCTCGTGCGGCTGCAGCTCGTGGGGAGGCAATCCCTTGTTAAACAGCAGCGTGTCAAAGATCACGATTCTCTTCAGGCAACAGCTGCCATAGAAATAGGCATTGCTATACTGCGTCGACTTGGTGCGGATGATAAAAACGCGTTTCATGGGAAAATTGGTTATATCACACACACGCTTCACATCCTGGTAGAGAGGACCGTCCGGCAGCGGTACCTGTCTGCCAATACAGGGAGCACAAATGTAGGGCAGCAGGAAGACCATTAGCAAAGTGAATACTGCCCAAATTACCCAAAAATATAAAAAGAAAAAATACCCAAGGGCTTGAACAATAAATACAATCCCCAATGTGAGCGGTGCGAGGATAATCTGGGCCAGGACTATCGATATGAGGCCCATGCATAGATACATATAGCATGGCAGACGCGTCTGTGTTCCATATCGTAGCTCCAATATACACTTATCATACAGTAAAACCGGCAAACATCTCAAGGTTATATAAATGGTCAGATACAGCACAAAAATTAGACTTATCCACAACTCTTCCTTGGTCACCGATCCCAATGTTGAGCAGGCCAGGCCCCAGACGAACGGATAGAAACCAAAAAATACCTCGGCCAGGCTGATGACCAAGTCAATGCCATGTTTCCACATAAACAATTCCATTTTGTGCAGCTCATAGACGCGGGCACGATGATAGACCTCCGGCGGAATGACTGCACGCAGCTCCTCCGGCACCGTGTTGGCCCCCAGACAGACCAGTTGCTACTAGACCGATACGGATACGGATAAGAATGAGATAGCGAAACATGCTTAAAATAACGAATGATTTAATTAGAAATCATTTTTTATTTTAATTTGAAATTAAAGCAGAGATCGTTACGGTTATGCGTAAAATAAAAACTACAAAAATTAAACATATTTTTTTTGCGTTTTAAAAAATTCAAACTAGTTTTTTATATTTAGAATAAAATTATAAATAAAAATTAGAAATTTCCATTTAATTTTATATGCACTTCATTCTTTTTAAAAAGTTTAAAATTAATTTTTAAATGGAAAAATTATTTTTTAATTTAAAAAATAGATATAAATATAATAATAAATAAATATAATGGATTTTAAAGTAGGATGTGGGAATCCTTAATATATAAGGATATAATTCGACCATATTTGTGTCCATATTTTTTAACCAGATTGGTACCAAACTTTGTATTTGGATGATCAAAAACAAATTCAAAAAATAAGAAACACAAATGCAACTTATGCCAAAAATATGCAAAAATGCAAAAAAAATTTAAAATATGCATTTCGTTTTCAACTCTATTTTACCTATATTATTTCTTGTTATCGTATCAATATACACAATTTCCGCGCTTAGACTGATGATCTGATCTCGAAAAGGTATCGGTATCAGTCACGGCTTTAAAGGATATCGGTTTCGTAACGGTTACCAGTTATTTAATAATATAAATTATAAATACGAAAAAACTTAATTTATTGATCGATTGAACCGAAACCAACCGATATGTATGAATCGGTTACTAAACGGTTATTTCGGTTTGAAAATAAAGTTTTATTTCGTATACGTTTTCAGTTACGGTTACCAAATTCATTTGGCTAATACCGGTTAACGGTTGCGGTTTCGGTTACGGTTTTAGTCCCTGGTCAAAATTAAATATCTCAGAAAGTTATTTCAGGTTATTGTAAAGATTTCGACATCCAATTATATTTTGAATGCATCAAAAAAGATCTAAATGAATGCATTTCATCTTACCTGACGCTTGGCCAATATCATTTCCCAAATGTGGTCAACGACAAGAATCGCCAGCAGCAGCCAAAGGAGGATCTTCGGATCTATCTTCGGCCAAGTGTCGTAGAAAACCATCGCTCAGGATAAGATCATGTTCCGAAATACATAGAAAACAACAAAACAACACACAATTATGTATAAATAAAAAAATGGGTATATTGTTTGAAATGAAATGTCAGTTTAGATGGAATCGAAGCTACTTTGATCAATCTCATAGTCAATATCTGTTCGTCTCAAGCTGCTGGAGCCTGGCGAGGCGCTGGAGCATTGTGGGATGTGTGTGATGCCAAATGGAGTAGCATTCATCCGAGATGGGAAACGATAGATTGTCCGCGTAGAGCTTGATCAGCGCCAGCCTCAGATTTCCGGCATGTCCCAGCATATGGGCAAACTGATCCGCCTGATACTCAAACTGTCGCGTCACGGAGAGCATCAGGACATTGGAGAGTGTAAAGTAGGGCGTCAGCACATAACCGAAAACAATCAGAAGTCCAACAATGGTCGGCTGTAGGCCAGACTCAAAGCCCACTGCCTCATAGATGGGACCATGGGGAAAGAACAGGGAAAAAAGGAATAATGTGAGAAATAAATGTGTCTTGAACATGATGATGGCCTTGTAGAAATGCCCATATTTCCAGTGTCCCAGCTCGTGGGCAACAACAGCAATCACTTGCGGATCACGCAGTCCCTTGCCCAACTCCTCCGACGTCAGCCGAGTGTTATTGCCCTGTCCCCGATTATACAGCAACGTGTCAAAGATGACGATCCGCTTGAGACAGCAGCTGCCATAGAAGAAGGCATTGCTGCCTGTGTTGGGATCCCTAACTCGAATGATGTACACCTGGCGCATGGGAAATCCCACTTGTGCGGTGAGCCGTTGAAGCTCTGCTTTCAGTGATTGATTCTGCAGCTCCACACGCTTCCCAATAAAGGGATCAATAACAAAGGGCAACAGGAGGATAAGGAACACGGTCAGGAGGATGGCCAATGCGTAGAGTCCCAGAAATGAATATTTGTCCAAATACATGACAGTATATATGAAAAGTGCCACCATGATGACCAATATCACAAACGAGATTATGACATCCAGCAGGAAATTCAAGATTTGCATATACCACTTAATGGGATTCCTCTTGACCAGACTGACTATGCAGTACTTTTCATAGAGACGACCTGGCAACGATTTGATCACCATATAGATGTTAAGAATGCAGGCAAAGATTATGGAGACGACCAGCTCGTGTGTCATCCATTTGGCAAATGCCATCATGTTGGCCAATTCCCAGAGGAACGCATAGAAGCCAAAGTAGAGCTCAAGGCAACCGCAGATGACAACCATCCAAAGGGTATTCACGATGAAGAACCAACTCTTGTGCAATTTTAATGAGCGCATTGCCTGGAATAGATCCTGTGATAAATATGGGCGCAGTAGCTCCGGCACTTGACGCACTTTATAGACTATTAAAATCTGTAATTTAAATAAAAATATATATGTTTACTTTCTGGCATGGGCATTTACCTCGCGCAGCATAAGATATATTGACCAGAGATTATCCACAATCAGTATGCCCAACAATATAAAGAGTATACTGTCAGGATCATTCCAAATCAAGGCGAACATTGTCTTTTTTTGTGACCCTGATCCAAAATTCACATTTTTACAAAACGAACAACGAATTTTTTTAAATATTTTTAAAATGGAAATCGCTTGCTTTATTGAAATCTACATATAATCTACACGTAGAGGGGAGCGTAGGAGGGGGACACATAGAAATTAAATGCTTTGGTCTCGAACTCGACTTACTGCTGCTTCTTGGTCTCGCCCAGCTCCTTGAGGCGGGCCAGACGCTGCAGTAGCGTTGGATGCGAGTGATTCCATGTGGAATATAACCAATCATAGACTGGAAAGCCCAAATTGTCCAAATTGAGTTTGATCAATGCACGTCCAAGTTGATCTTCGAAGCCCAGCGAATGGGCAAACTCGTCCGCCTGGTACTCGAAACGTCGCGATAATATGGTCATGGCAAAGTTAATTATAGCATTATAGGGTGCCATGACATAGGTGAAAACAATCAGCAGACCCACAAGAATGGGTCGTGTGCCGGGCTGGAAGCCCAGAGCCTCATAGAAGGGTGCATACTTGAAAAGATAGCCAAAGACAAGGAACATTAGCAGCAAATGCACCTCCATAATAACAATGTTTTTGGTAACATGTCCCAGCTTCCAGTGGCCCAGCTCATGGCCGAGCACAGCCAGAACTTCCTCGTTTGTGCATCCCTTGCCCTTCTCATCGTCCGTCAGCTCCGAATCGTCAGCCTTGCCCTTATTCAGCAGCAAAGTATCAAAGAGCACAATACGCTTTGAGTTCCATAAGCCATAGAAATAGGCATTGCTGTGCGAGGAGCGCTTTGAGCCCTCTACGACATAGAGTTTAGTCAAAGGAAATTTGAGCGATGCAGCCAAGTCTTCAATGGATTTGCGCAATGGTCCCTCCTCCAGGGGCGTGTACTTGTCGAACAGCGGCGCAATGAAGATCGGATAAATGGTGAGCAGCACAAGGGAGATGACGCCAGTGAATACCCACAGCCAGATGAAGAAATTGTCTCCGCCACGCTGAACTATGAATATAATGGCCGCTGTGATTGGCAGCATTACCACTTGGGTAACCAAGAAGCTTTTGACCTGATCCCAGGCAAAGAAGCCAGCTGTTTGCTTGTTGAAGCCATGCAACTCCTCCAGCACAAAGATCTTGTATATCTTAAATGGCAGCGACTTGAAGGTCGACAGCAAATTCGAGATGAGCACAAAAACGCAGCTCACAAGAATCTCATTGCTGGCGTCCCACTGCAGACGATTGACCACGTCCACGGATGCCTTCCAGATCAGTGCGATTAATCCAAGATAGAGTTCGAGGCACAGCAGCAATACATCCATTAGCAATGCCTTGAATATGCCAAAGTTTTCCTGATCCAGGCCATATTTGCGCGCCTTATGGAAAGTCTCCTCGCTCATATGCGACGTCAGCTCGCCGGGAACTTTCAACGCATTTCGATAGACTTTCACCTGTACATTGGGTTAAACGAAAGTAAATTGATATTAATTGCAATCAATGAACCCAGCTGACATTTAAAGTAGTGCTAAATATACACATGCGGGCATTACATACATAGATTTATATGTATGTATGCATCATCGCACCCTCATACAATTTTATTGCCTGCCGCTTTTGATGACGGCGGCACGTGCCGGCTATGCAATATTGTCTTACCTGACGCAATGATATATAGATTTCCAGAGCATTTTCGATAATGACTAAGGCCAATATACTGTACAGTACAGTATCTGCATCTAGTGAAGACATTTTCACCTGAATTTCAATAATACATATGAATAAGTAAATAGAAAAAACTTCAACGCCGAATATAACGGCAGAGTGATCGAATCTGTAAAGCAGAAATATACCAGAAAGAAATATACCAGAAAGAAATATACCAGAAAGTAAAACGGTCAAGCAGGCCAACCACAGTCGAATTTGATTGACGAACGTGTTCGCTTCGACGAAATTTTCGTCGTTGGTGGTTGTGTTCGTGTCCAAGTTTCGTGCTGTACGTTTTGTTCGAGAAAAATATAACTGATTCTATCTTGCCTGTGCTCGATTGAACAATTCGACAATAGATGGTAATGTTGGTGCAAACATCAGTTGTCAAAAGTTTTAGTAGCGTAAACAAATGCTAAAAATGTCGAAGCAATTTTCGCTGGAATTTATTTATTGCCTGCGCGAGGCATATAACAAATATATATAGCCAGCAAGGCAATGATTGTGTCATTATCCGATGACATGTTTATTCTCTGAAAATTTTCTACAAATGATGCTTGCAAGCAATGTTTGAAATAGTTAGTGGGCAAATGTAATTCTTGTTCGACGAACAGTTCGTCAAACAAATTCGACTTGGTCTGCTGACCAGTGCTGCCAACTTAGCCTTTTACCGGCTAGATCTGGCATTTTTCAAGTGTCAAATGCAGGAAAAATTGTAATCTAGCTGCTGGCGGGAAATTTGGCCTTTTTGAAAATCAAACTAGCCTCTTTGAGCAATTTCTGAAATTCCTCTTAACATTCCAAAAGTCTGCGAAACACGGTGGCTATCCATAGAAACTGCAGTTGCCAGAATGGTTGATCAGTGGATTGAGCTTAAGCTTCATTTCAGCATTGCAGCAACAAAAGAAAAATGTTTTAAAGCGCAAAACTTACATAAATTGTTCAGCGATGAAATTAATTTATTGTATTTAACGTTTTTAAAGCCTGTATTAAGAGAAATGCAGACTTTAAGCAAAAATTTTGAAGCCACCAGTTCAAACTCAAGCAAACTTTTGACAGATCTTGTATTTGCAATAAATACATTAAAATCAATAGTAATACCCCTTGAAGACAAAGTTGACGTTCTAAATACAGATTTTAAAGGACATGTCAAGAGGGATCTGCATCTGGGTTATGCTTTTGAAATGTTGCTTAAAAAAATTAAGGAAAATATTTCTGACGAAATGGAAATGGAGATTCGGTTTAAATGCATGGAGTTTATAATTGCACTTATAGATAAGCTTAAACAGAAGTAAGAAATTTTCTATTAATATAATTAATTATGCTAACACTTCGTTTCTTTTTTTCAGATTACCAGAAAACTTCCAAATATTTCAGCAAATCGACATTTTTTCTGTTGAGAAAATTTTGAATGCTAAAAAGGGCTCTGTTATTAAAATCCTAGAGCATTTAAAACTGCCGGTCCCTCAGAATGATTGGTACAAACGACTCGTTCAGCAGCGTACGAGTCTAGGAGAATATCGATTTTATTGAGCTCGATAATTGTCTATCAATTTTCAAATAGCAATATATAATTAAAAATATTCATCAAAACTAAAATGGCTTTTTTTCTGGCTGTTTTTGAATTTTATCTAGCCGTTTTTAGCAGGTTTGGAAGGTTACTTTAGCATTTTATTGCCCGAAAGAGTTGGCAGCACTGCTGCTGACGCTTTCACTTGTGCGAACAATCGTTAATCGATACAAAACAGCAAGAGCGTCGATAACTATAAGAAAAACGAATATTTGAAATTTAATTTTATCTAATCATTTTATTTTTTATACAAGTTATAAAGCTAAGACTAGCGTATTTGCACATTAAAATGTTCCACACTGGCATCGGCTATATGTTTGTGTATTTCATTGACCTCAGCCTGCGTCAGGGTGCGTTCCATATGGCGATAGACGATACGGAAACACACACTGGATTTGCCCGTCTTTGGATGCTTAAATTTGTCCACTAAACTTATCTGTAAAGAAACATAAAAAAGCCATTGAAATGTCGAGCATTACAGAAATTTCTTACTGAATTTACCTGCTCAACAACATCGCCGGCCACCGAGCGTACCAGGTCGTAAAAATCGTTGGGTGAGAAACCAGCGTTGACTTCAACATCTTCCGGCAGCCAAAAAGACAAGTCGTTCGTGCATTGCGGATAGTGCGAGATGGGTTTGTACTTGGCCAGATTCTGCAGGTCCTGCTCGCTGAACTGCGACAAGAAGCCGCTGTCGTTGGACCAAAACAGTCGTATGTCCGGTATATCGAATAGGATCATGGCCAGGCGTTCCAGACCCACGCCAAAGGCGTAGCCGATGGACTGATGTACGCCCGCCTGTTGCAGAATCTCGTGACGCATAATGCCACAGCCGAGCACCTCTAGCCAGTTGTCCTTGAAGTAGATTTCCAGCTCCCAGGAGGGCTGTGTAAAGGGGAAATAGGTGTCCACCCAGCGATACTTGATGCGTGGTCCAAAGAGATCCTTTGTCAGGCCGACAAGCACGTGCTTCATCTCATGCTCCATTAATTTGACGGCTTCCAATGTATGACAGGGCTGCTTTGTCTGATCCATGCACTTGGACGAAGGCAAAATCCGTTTCGGATCTGCAATGGAGCCCGACCATGTCTCCTCGAACAGCTCCAGGCCGGGATTGCGCTCAAAGAGCTTCTCTTTGGTCACCAGACGCACTGCGTCCGCCTGATGGAACACTGGATAATGCGTGCTGTCGATCTCATCACGTCGATACACTTCACCGACTACCAAAAAGTTATCCAATCCGCCCGAGATCAGCTCCACCTGATGGGCTGTGGTGTGGGCACGCAGCAAATGCTGCTGATTGATGTAGTAACAGTCTGACTTCTGGCGACTCACATGATCGCTGGGTATCAGCAGGTTGTCAAAGTTCTGCTGCACCGTCACCACCGGATTCATCTGATCGTACACCGAGAAAAGCGGATTTCCCCGCTGATTTCGATAAGCTCCATAGAAGTAGTTGACAATGCGCTGGCGAATAATCGACAATGGATGATCACGCTGCAGATGCTTGTTCAGTCCCAGGTGTGTCAATATTTTGGGCGTCACGTTCGTCCAGCTGTCCGTGGCGTACGTGCCCCCATTGATTTCCAATTGCAGTTGTGGCTGCTGGGGGTGGGGGGTCGTTTGTGTTTTCTGGCCTCCTCAGCGGCGCTGCTGGCCAACAGACGGCGCGGATGCCTTGAGATGCCTGGGCACAGTCTCGCGCTGCAAACACGCAACGTTAATAACATTTTAATGGTGTTTATAATTTACTAAATTGCAATGTTATTTTATATTTATTGCATTTTCCATCTATTACAAAACAACAGCTGTTGGTCTTCTGATGAGCAAAAAAAATCATCTGGCAACCATGACTTCAAAAAGGTGGCAGCGCGCAAACAAAACAACAGCTGTTGTATCGATGCGCGTGCGCTGCAAGTATCGATAAATTGTGTATAAATCGATATCATTGCATGCATGTATTATCGGTAGACAAATCGCGCTAAATTCGAAATGAAAATTAGAAATTTTCAAAAATCAATTAAAAATTAAATAAAAACAATTTGAAAAAAACGACAAAATACAAAATTTGTAAAATAATTAAGTTCAATCTAAAATTGATTTCGTGCGATTCTCTCTTCGCGTGGCGAAGTTAGTAAAAAATCAAAAAAATAAGAAAATTGTAAATTCGAGAAAATTTCAACAAAAGTTCTGTTAAAATTTTCAAGTTCTAGCTTCAAAATTGAAAAAACTCATTTTTATGTCGCGAAAAACTTCGCACATAAAATGTACATAGAAAAATATAGAAATTGTTTTTTCGATCCTTTTCGCGATATTTATACAACATTTTTATACGACAGTTTTATTAAATATACGTACGTTTTTGATAACGTGAATTGTATTTCTAGACTGGTCTAAGCAAATCAATATTTAGACAGAAAATAAATGAATAGTTTTAAAAAATACAGTCTGATTAATAACTGGTTTGATAAATGCGAAAATAAATTTTTCTCACCTCTAGTTTGCACTTAAAATTTTGTATAAACATCGCAAAAATTACCGAAAAAACAATTTCTTAATTTTATTTAAATTTTTATAAATAATTTCATTTTTTTGTTTTTAAAAAAAAAAGTAATTATTAATGGTAATTAAAATAGTTTTTCACTAGCATTAAGTAATGTCTCTGAAATATTTTCATTACTTTTCATTTTCAATGCCTACTGAAATTAATTTTTATTAGCCCTAGTTTTATCAATGCTAGTGAAAATTCGATTTCATAGCACTACTTTTTTTAATTCCAATGAAATGACAAATTCATTAAAAAAAGTAGTTAATGAGGAACAACTCTGGTATCCAGATATTTAAATCATTATTTTAATTGATATCAATATTTCAACTTATAATTATAAACTATTAATTGTGAATCTTAATTCTTTTAATTTAAAAAACCTAAAGGTATTTTAGTTTTTATTCCTCGTAGTAATAAATAAATGGAGTTTACTTGTTATTTTAAAAATATTTATTTATTTTATACAAAAACATCAACATTGAAATATGCCTAATTTGTTTCAACTTTTAAATGGCAAACTATAAGAAATGTGATGAATTTTAAAGATCGTAGCACACGTAAGATGCCAACTAAATTATAAACTTCGCTTTTGAGATGCTTGGATTGGAATAGAGTTTATGCGATTAATTAGATGAGGTTGAGCGGTTATCTGTATTGGACTTAAACCAATGGATAACTGGCAGCTGTGGCAATGCCGCACTGGTTGTCAGCGTTACGGGTCATCTTGATGAAGCCCTTGTCTCCCCAGGTGTTGCCCCACGAGTTCTTGACCAGCCAGAAGTCCTGGCCGTTCGCATCGGTGCCAAAGCCAACGGCGAGCACACCATGATCCAGATTCTGAGGATCGCATTGTGGCTCATTGTAGACGCCCTCGGAGTAGAACTGGAATGATTCGTGGGAGGCATCAATGGCAACCGAGACGGGTCCAATGGTGGCAACAGCCTCAGCCATTTTCTTCTCATCGCCCGAGGGAATATCAACAAAGCCGCGATCTGTGGCCCCAATGGTCGCCTTGTTGAAGTGGCAGGAGTCATCGATACCCTCATAAGCATATGACTTCTCAGTATCAATGCCGCCATTGTCCTTGATGTAACGGAAGGCGTTGTCCATCAGGCCACCATTGCAGCCATTGTTGCCGTACTTGGTGGAGCAATCAACCAGATTCTGCTCGGAGAGCGACACCAAGGCACCAGTCTTACGGAAATGCTGACCCTCCAGAGCGCCAGTGCTTGAGAATGCCCAGCAGCTGCCACAATGTCCCTGATCCTTGACCTCAGTCACAGCGCCCTTGGTGCGCCAATCCACAGATTTTGGCAAGCTGACATGCTCCGGCGAGATGAATGTGATGCCCGTGAAGCTAACATCAGCAGCACTGCAAGAAGATAAGACGCTTAAAACCTGTCTTTCAATCAAGTTCAACTGGTGGCAATTAACTTACCGCAACTGCTTTTGCAGTGTGTAGTTGAATCCATTCATCGTCTGGTGGAACTCATGATGCAGCATATCCGCATACTTGTTAACGGCCATCTTGTAGCTGACTTCGCCGGCGGCATAGCGCTGATTATGCTTGGCAATCTTGTGCTTGTTCTCATTGAAGATCTTCAAACGGAATCGCTCCTCGGTCTCATCCTGATAATTCTTGCGATGCTCCAGCTGCAATTATAAAATAACAATATGAAATACGGGTATATACTTGAAGTGACAACACAATTGATTTGCTTATCAACCATGTTCAAAGCTTATCACAAGACGTGTTTAATAATAATAATATTTTACCTAGTACACAGTACACATACAGATTAGATAGCTCAACAATCTCTCAGTTGCACATGTCCCGCTGTCAGTTCACTTAATTTCCAATATGCATTGAGGCTTAGAGCCTAATGTTTGTGCTCGATTTGGATTTATTGCCCTTGAGTTGAGCATGAGCCAGGAGATAAGCCAATACAGCTGTTATCAGAGCCAAGAGACAGGTGACTCTTGGCTAATACGTAACACGGTAGCAAGCATAAAACTAAACTAGGGCCATAAAATGAATTTTACGACTCTGTCAAAAATTCAGGTAGAAGTTGTAAATGGGTAAAAGGGAATAGTAAAAGCCTTTTGTGTGCTGTAGTCGACACGCAAATACCCTATAAGCAGGCAATAACTATACAAATTAATTTGTTAAGGAAGATATTGGAACTCAAGTATAAAGAAAGTAAGTCATGAAATTATTTGAACATAAAAAAATCCCACATATTTGCCTATATTATTATATTTTCTTATTGGTTTAAAAACTATAATTATTCAATGTTATTAAATTGGGAATTAAATACAAAACATACAATTTTAGTAAAAAATTTAAGCTGCAAACTCTTCATTCTGCTGAAATGTTTGTAAAAAAAATTTAAAATAAAAGAAAAATTAATATTTTGTTGCCAAATCAAACGTATGAATTTATTATTTTTTTTACAAGTTCTGCTAAAATTTCATAAAAAAAAATTATAGATTTAAATAATTTGTTTTTTTTTTTTTGTTGCAAAATAAAACTTGAGAATTTATTATTTTTTCTACAGTTTCTGCTAAAATTTCTTAAAAAAAAGTATAGATTTAAATAATTTGTTTTTTTTTTTTTTTGTTGTAAAATAGAACTTGTGAATTTATTTTTCCTAATTTAAAAATAAGTTTTATAGTTAGAGCTGTTTTTCCACACCTGTTTCATAGTTGAACTAGCCCTTGTCGCTCTATGTTTACAGGGTATATCTAGTGGCAATTGTTGGGTACAGTAAACATTCTTGGGACGCTGTCAAAAACAAACTCGAACGACATGCATTTAATTATATCAGACAAAGTCAACAACAATTGTCGCCCTGAAATGACCGGATGATGTTGTTGTTGTTGTTGCGTTCTTTTTTGTTGTTGTTCATACTTTTATTAATGACGCTCAATTGCGTGCTTATTTTTGGGACTTCATTCTTAGATTGCATTTAATTGGTGTTTACAACTTGTGAATTGGGAAAATAAATTTCAGACATTTTATTGATTTTTCGCATATTGCAGCAAAATATATATTTTATATTTTAAAATTTATTTAGATAGAAAAAGGCTTTGCGGCTCAGTACAAAAGATGAAAAACAAACTTAAAACAGTTAATTAAATGCACATACATAGTAGGACACACACACACACATACATGGACAATATGTATAGGAGGTGTTGTTTTCTTTTATATATTGATTCGTTTTTATTATACAATTTATTGGTGCTTCTGCTTTGTCGCTGTTTGCACTTTAGTCGTGAAAAATACAATAAAAGTTCGTTGCATGTTTTTCTAGTCACATGAGTTCTGAGTATCTTATGGCTAACTACTAACTACATGGCTAACTGTATGTTTATGTGGCAACAACAACACAGGATGATGTTGCAAATGATGCAGAGGAAACGAGAAGTCATCGCTACAGTCTTTCCATTTCAATCGAGCAGCTGTCATCGGTGTCGGCAACAGGAGCTTGCGACTCCGAAGATGCTGTTGCTGCCGCCGCAGATGTTGTGGGCTTCTCGGTGGTTGCCTCCAGCTGCTGCTGCTGTGGCACATCTTCATATTCGCGACGCTTACGCATTATGAACCGCAGCACAAATCCGTTGACAATGAAAAGTGCAATTACAAATACAGCAGGAATCACAACATCCACCACTATATTTAAATCACTGGAGCTGGCCATGTTTTTTTAAATATACGAATGGTATTTTATATAATTTCCTATACGATTTTGTTTGCTTTAGCACGTTTTTCCAAATGACGCGCGTGCTTGTGCTTTTCCTTTAATATGTTTCTTTACTTTGCTCCCGATTACTTGCTCTCTCTCTCTCTCTTTCACACTCTCTCTTTTAATTTTAGGCGCGCGCACTCTGCCTCTCTGTGGGTTGAATTGTATTGTATCTCGCTTACTCTCCAAGAGCTAACGTCTACTTGCGTTGAGAGTCGAGCGGTTAATAACAAAAATAGCAGTCTGACATTTTCGTGGTGCGCACTGTGCACGCACACACACATGCACAAACTGCTACGCAAATAAACATACATACATACAAATATACATTTAATCATTAGTTTCTTGCGCTTGTATGGGTGTTAATATGCAGGGGTCGAAACGGGCAGAATAATGACATGGGAACCGGTTTACGGTTCACAAAAGAGATGCTGATTTATTAGGATGTTCATACATAATGCATACATTCATACACACATTCATGTATATCGAGATTTGCTAACCGGTTGTAGCATATTTAAATGTATATCGATATCCCACACGGACAATCGCCCACTTGTTGTATTTCTTCATCTTTGCCTACTTATTTTCGCGCACTTACCGCAAGAGAGAGAGTGAGAGCGAAAGCTTTTTCGGTAAGAGTCTAAGCAAAGTCAAATAACAAAAACAAACACAAAGCAAGTGATAAGCATTTTCAGCAAGTCACACGCCATTTCCGAGAATATGAATTATTGTTGCTGTGTTTGCGAATTGCGCACAAATTGAATGAAAAAACAAAAACAACGACAAAAAACCCAAACAAAAAACTAACATCTTAATAAGAATATGATTGACAGAGTTTGGGGGGTCGCATTTCACACGCTTATCATCAGCAGCTCAAAGGCCGTCAGCGAGTGTCGTTGACGTAGCTGTTGCTGCTTCTGCTTCTGCGTTCTATTTCACTGGTATGTGCACAATTCAATAAATTTAATCTGCATATCATCAGTTTTTACTCATAAAGATTGGCAGGCCATTTCTAACAGTCGCCGCTCTCAATTCAGATTTTGAATAGTGTGCAAAGACAAATATATTTTTAGATGCGCCCGTTTGTATGCTTTGATTTTTTTGAATACAACTTCAGTTTAAGTCAAGCTTAAAAGTATGCAACACTTTTCGTACTTTGTAAACTGAGAACTGTTAATAATTCAAAAACGTAAAATTCTTATCTTTTTTTCAGCGGGCATTAACTATTTGATCTATCTCTTACAAATCTTTTTTAATTCTTAATTTTAAAATTTTAAAAATTGTATTTTTGTTCATCTTAACCGTCAATTCTGATACTTATTAAAAATTGTAATTGTAATCGAAAAGAGGTCAACTGAATTGAAACGCTAACTTGTTGATTAAAGTTTAAACTTAAACCAAACCATATTATTAATTTTGAGCAGTAAAAACAAAACATAGTCGGAAATGTACTGAATTACATTTTCTGGGAGCGACTGTACAGTACTATAATTAGTCGAAAATGTATTGACAATATAGTATGTACATTCAGTATAAATTGATACATACAGTACTGAGCTAAAAATATAAACATTCATATATTGGAAAAGTGTGTGTTACAGTTACTTTTAAATCTGATCAATTACTCTAAATAATTAAATAAAATGTTTAATAGCTGAATTAGTCGATTGGACTAGACAAAAGCTGTAAACGTGTCAATTGTTTCAGCCGATAAGCGAAGAGGCGAAATGGGAACAATTGCAAATAACACACTGATAACACTGATTATAAGCGAGTTCAAAACGCTCTACGCCGTTAACTAGCGCACGCAGACAAAGCGACAAACAACGGAAAAAATTCAAATATAATATTTTGGAGCAAAACATAAAAAAAAAACCATTAAATGACTAAGTCAAAAAGCGACATCAATGCGAATTGTTGTGTTTTGCTAATCGGGGATTTTAGAATTTGTTAGTGTTGTTGGTGTTGGCTGAATGGACCCGCGTGCTTATCGCAGCAGCAGCTGCAATGGAATGGGTCGGATTTCTTATCAAAAGCGCTGATCCGTACCAAACCGAGTCGGTCACAGAATGGAAGGCGGTACGAGTACATTCCCTCGATTATTGTCTATCAGCATCTCATGTGACAACATTTTCTATACAGATGGATTGTGGAACTGAGCAGAACAGAACAGAACAGTCATGTGAGCCGGCATGTGACTGGACTGGACTAATCAGCAGCTGCAACAATAGCTTGCAACAATAACATTAAGAACTCTGTGCACCCACATGACTCATTATTGGAGTCCAAAAGAATGTGCATACATACATCATCAGTCCACAAAGACACGGAACTAAACAATGGCATTAATCATTGGACTTAAATATGCACCTGCCACACAAAAACAAAACAATTGTTGAGCTCTCATTTCAATTTCCTCTTTATCAATATTACAGTGAACCACAAATGTCTTCATACAGCATAAACTTGTAAAATTTGCGTATAATAAAGATGTTTTGATGCGGTTTCTTATTATAATCTTTTATTTACTTAAATCCCGTTCTAATGATACCAAAATTTCTTTAACCCATTAAGTACCCATCGAAAATTTTGAATTTGAAAAAAAATCAAGTTTTCAAAAATTTTCCTCGATTTTTTCCAAAAAATTTTTTGATGCAGAAAAATTCTTCAAACAATTTTAAAAGTGACTGCAAAAAAAATTTTTCAAAAATATTTTTGCTGGTATTTTTTATAATTTTTTAAAAATCCTAAAAATGACGATTTTAACCCCTTTTTCCTACTTTTCACACAAAAAGTGGCTTTTTTGCAGTTTTCAAAAAATTATAAAAAATACTAGCAAAAATATTTTTGAAACATTTTTTTTGGAAAAAATCGAGGAAAAATTTTGAAAAATTGACTTTTTTTCAAATTCAAAATTTTCGATGGGTACTTAATGGGTTAAATTTTGGTATCATTAGAACGGGATTTAAGTGAATAAAAGATTTATATAAGAAACCCGCATCAAAACATCTTTATTATACGCAAATTTGACAAATTTATGCTGTATGAAGACATTTGTGGCTCACTGTATGCATTTAATTACTCACCTTAAAGGCATGCCATTCCTCCTTGATGACATCGGCAAAGGACACGGCCTGTGTCGCAGCCACCAGGGCCAAAAGTGCAAACACTACGCGCATTTTTTAGCTGCAAAGAAAAAACACAACAACAATGTAATTAAATAAACAATAATTGATTCGAGCTTTAATTTGATTCAAGCTTGACTTGTCTGTCTATGGCCAATCACGTGATGAGCTTTTACATGCACGAAAGCTTAACACAAGTTTTTTTGTATAAACAAACAAAAAGCAAGCAAAGCGCTGATGAAATACATATGACAACAACAATAAGATAATCTGCTGCGTTAGCGGCTAACAAAAACGGTTAACATGAGCCACACACCTGACCAAAAAGGGAGGCAACAATTAAACGACTCTGGCAAGGTTAAAATGTTGCATTTGCTCATATTTACAGCAGCTTAGTTTTTGCCTCTTTTTTCGAATTCGAAAACTCATTCCGTTATCTTATCGGCCATTCGCCTTGTGTTTGTGTGCTTATGGCGTTTGTTTCTTCTTGTTGTTATTGTTGCAGCTGTTAGTTTTAAGCAATATTTTTTACATTAACAGCACAAAAATTGTGCCAAGTTCGAGGGCCAAATAGGTAACAGGTTTTGCAAACGCTTTGAATGTGAATCAGCAGCAACAACAACAACGACAGGTACAATACAAACTCAAAGTGTGATACGAATAGCCAATTGATAAGCGGAATAGAAAGAAACAAAATAAATAGGCCACAGTGAAGAGTAAAGCAGCAGCTGAAAACGAAATGCGCAACAGCAACAGAAGAGTAATGGCGGCCAACGTAATAAACAAAGACGCCAAAGTCTATGACAAGAGAAAAACGTAGAATAAAGAAGAAAGTAGAATAGAATAAAAATGTCGACACAGCTGAGATGCTGGTGAATTTACCAGGCAGAAATTGGAAACCACAGACAATTGTGACTTTTCTGCGGTTGAGACAATGAAACCATGACGCACTTTGTTTAAAAGCAAATAAATCAGGAAATGTTTTAAATGCCGCTGTTATTATTCAAACATACATATTTACATATATACGTACTTATGCACATACATATATGTATATACACTTACCACTTAGAACTGCAAAGCCACTTGAATAACAATCACTACAATTTATTGCGTCTTGACAATAACTGTTAACAACTTTTGCTTATATGTGAATATTAAATTCGATTATATTGTTAATTGCTAGCCTGAGCAACTGCACTCCAACACTTTTCGTGGTTTAATAAATTCAATAGCAATTTGTTGTTGCGAAGAAATCTTTAGTATATATATTCTCATATGATTTGGTCACACTAATCACTTATAGCAGACTTGCCACCAGGGCTTAAATCTGGAATTAAGTTGCCGTGTGGCCTGATGGTTGTTTTTTTATTGGTGGTGGACAAACTCCCGATGCCTCGATGTTTGCTGAACTCAAAATTTTTTGGACACGGCTTTATCTGTACATCTCATCTGTTAATGAGATTGTATTGAACATATTTCTCATGAGATTTTGGAATTCTTTCTTTTTGTATATTTTAGAGGGCCGTAATTATCAGGATTGCTTACCACCATTGCTTACATACCAAACACCGATGGCTCCGATGCAGCGTTGCCAAAATTAGTCCGTTAAAATATAGCCAGATTTGAATAGTCAAATTTTAAAGAAATAATAAAAATTATGGTACTACTATTTTTAGCAAACTTTTATTTTATTTCTGAATTAGAATGGAAAGAAGGTAGAAATAAAATAACAGAATGCTAAAAAAACAGTACCATATTTTTATATTTATATTTATTTGCCAGTTGCAACCCACTAAATCTGTCAGGAAAATAGCTAAATTGGCAAGGCTGCTCCGATGCTTTACAAACATCGGTGACATCGATATTTCACTCGAGTGACACCACCTCTAATCCAAGGTTGCCACCTTGTTTATCCAAGGTGTGAGCAAGCAAAAAATCATTCAGAAAATATTGCTGGTCATCGTAAGCGGAGCAGGCGATTTTATTAAAAAGGATTCCCAAATTGTTTATATTTTCCACATTATATATCCAGTAAGTATGCGCATTTCGTGCAGTAGTAAGTAGACTAACTAATCTGCGAATAT
The DNA here is from genome assembly GCA_037043495.1 of Drosophila recens. NCBI lineage: Eukaryota > Metazoa > Arthropoda > Insecta > Diptera > Drosophilidae > Drosophila > Drosophila recens. The sequence goes on along the minus strand of JBAMBJ010001142.1, from coordinate 18,896 downwards.
TGACGGTTGCAGCTCTCGAGAAGCGCCCGTATCATGTTTGGCAGACAGAGCGGTTTGGGCAGTTCCAGCAGCTCCAATCTCGTGGAGTTTCGTGCTGGCCGCATGAATATGGTTGGCAAAATGGTGCATCCGGATGCGCGCAAGGGTCTCGTCTACATGACCCAAAGCGACGATGGACTCATGCATTTCTGCTGGAAGGATCGCACCAGCGGCAAAGTGGAAGACGATCTCATTGTCTTCCCCGATGACTTTGAGTACAAGCGCGTGGATCAATGCAAATCGGGTCGCGTCTATGTGCTGAAATTCAAGTCCAGTTCGCGACGCATGTTCTTCTGGATGCAGGAGCCCAAGGCGGACAAGGATGACGAGCACTGCAGACGCATCAATGAGTTGCTGAACAATCCGCCCTCGGCGCATCAACGCGGCGGCGGAGGCAGCGGCAGCGAAGGCACCGATCTCCAGTACATGCTCAACAACATGTCGCAGCAGCAGCTGATGCAGCTCTTCGGCGGAGTGGGTCAGATGGGCGGCTTAAGCTCGCTGCTGGGCCAAATGAAGTGAGTTTACTTTGGATGATAATTTTTATGATAAATTGTATCTATAAATTGTATCTTTTAGTTCCCGCACGCCTTCGTCGCGCAACACGGCATCCTCTGGCGGGGGCGGCGGCGGAGGAGGTTCAGGCAGCGGCGCTCTACAGACACCCGAAAATGTGAGCACCCAACGCACACCGTCCGCACCGACCAAGGGCTCCAAGTCGGGCAGCAGCCGCAACAATTTGCTGGGCGATTCATCCGCTGGCGGTGGCAGCTCAAGCGCTGATGCCGATGCCTCCGAAGCCTCCGGTAAGAACCAAAAACAAACTACAACTCCAACAACAACAACAACACCAACAATAAAACAAACAACAACAAGTGGAGCTTATGCGAATCCATTCCAAGCGTATTTATCCAATCTCTCCCCTGAACATGGCGCAGGTCGTTCACTAACTATCGACCTGTCCACGGCTCTGTCCGGTGCCGATGCAATCAATCAACTTATTGCGGATCCGGAGCGTGTCAAATCGTTAATTGTTCACTTGCCGGAATCGGAGGATGCCGATGAGGATCGCAAGCAACAGATCAAGGATCACATCAGCTCGCCACAATTTCAACAGGCCCTCGCTCAGTTCTCCAATGCCCTGCAATCGGCCCAACTGGGACCCGTCGTCAAGCAATTTGAATTGTCCCACGAGGCCGTCGCTGCTGCCTATTCGGGCAATCTGGAGGAATTTGTGCGCGCCCTGGAGAAGAGTCTGCCGGTTGGGGCCACAATGGCCGGCGAGGAGGCAACCAAGGAGAATCCTGTCGCTGTCGCCGTCGCCGCCGATAAGAAAAGCGACGCTGAGCCAGCAGCGGCCAAGGATAAGGATGAGAAGAGCGCCGCATCCGCTGAGAAACAAGAGGAGAAGCAGAAATAACGCACATCTACATAAATGCCTCCCCGCTATACTATATATACCCAATTTAACAAATGCAATGCGTTTTAAACCATCATTTTTGCACATTATCTGCGTTTTTTCGATTCTAAAATAAATTGGCAATGCAAATTGTTTGTTTGTACATTTCTTTTTTGAGTTGCTGTATCTATGCATGTGGACAGCAGTGTTGCCAACTCTTCGGGACATGAAAAAGCCAAAATAGCCCTTAAAAAAAGCTGAATATAGCTTAAAAAAAATTTGTTGATAGTTTAAAAAAAAAACGCTAGCTAAAACGATATTTTTATTGGTTTAATCCAGTGTTTTTGGAATATTGTGATGCAAAAAAATTCTTCAAACAATTCTGGGGTGAATACAAAAAAAAGTTGAAAAATCTCTTCGCTAATACTTTTTAAAATTTGATAAAAATTACTATTTCAACCCTTTTTTCTCCATTTCATCCAAAAAGCGGCTTTTTAGCTATTTTACTAGCAAAATGATTTTTTTTTCAAAATTTTCCATAGGTTCAAGAAATGTTTGTATCATTTAAACTGAATTTAAATGAATAGAAGATTAAATTAAAAAATCTGCATCACAATTTTTTTATTATACAAAAATTTTACAAAGTTAGGGAGTTTGAAGACATTAGTCGACCCTTATGTATATTTTTTCACCTTAGTCTCGCGATCGATTCATAAATTGTGAAATACCTCGTTAGTGATGGTATAAAGCTCGATTCAATTGATTTCATAGTTAAAAACGATCAAATTTAATGATCTTTTGGCTTATAGATTTTTTTTGCCATTCAAATGGAAAAAATACTTCTAAGTATTTAAGTGTGGCATCGTAAAGCATAAAAATACATGAAGTTACCAGATGTTTTCAAAAAGCTAAAATTATTTATCCCGCATTTGCCAGTTGCAACCCACTAAATCTGTCGGGAAAATAGCTGAATTGGCAACACTGGTGGGCTGCACTGTGGTATCGACAAGTGTTACCATCCTTTTGGTCATAAAAGCGTTTCATGTTATGATTTGCCTGCAACCAATCGGGAAAAAGGAATAGGTCAAAAAAAAAAAAATTACTAAATTATGAGGGTGATTGCTTTTTTTTTCTAATAAGTAATTAAAAAATTACATGACATATTAATATTTAGACAGAAAAGCTTTTCTCGAAACACTGATACGCATACAGATGCTACGCACTGTTACGGTGCCTCTCGCTCTCTCTCTCTCTGTCGCTCAGTTGCGCTCACGCGCCGCCGCTCTCGCGAATCACACACAGATACACACAAACACAAATACAAACAACAAATGGTTTGCGAATACTTGGAGCAAAGATACATGTGTGAATTTTACACATTCAACTTCAAACGGGCAAACCGCGCGTTCGCTATTTCGCTTGATTTTGATTTCGAATTTTGATCTCTTAAATATCACAAATATTAATTGTTAATATAGCAAAAGCTAAACGCGTTCTAATATAAGTGTTTTTTGTCTTTTCTGTGGGGGGGAGTAAAAGAAATATCGAATATTTCTGTTGCTGTTTTGCGTCGTAAGTTTGTTTTGTATGGGTTGCTGTTGCTCTTGTTGTTGCTGCTGCTGCTGCTGCTGGTGCTTTCATTTTGCAGCAAGCTGCTGCTAGTACATACATACATATAAGTATTTATGTATATATGTATAAGCAAGTGTGTTTACTGTTACTGTCGTACGTTGTTGGCTTTTTTTTTCAATGCATGACTGCGCGCCGCATTTGTTGTGAAAAAGCTTTTCCCCAACTGTATGGCATAAAAGTAAGCGCGACGCGGCAAAAAAAAATATATGTATATATACATTAAAAAAAAGAAATAACAACAATTAACTGTAGCGGCAGAGCGGCCAGCCAGCTGTGTTGGTATTGGTGAGCATGAACGAGCAAACGTCGTTGTCGTTGTTGTCGTCTCGCACACACAAAATCTTTGACTCACTCGCACTCACACCAACACATATTCGCACACATAAAGCTTGCAAAAAGTGTATGGAAAAAAGTCAGCCGCTGCAAAAATTGTTGTTAAGACAAATAAACAAAAATAAGTAAAAAGAAATTCGCAAGTTTGTTGCTCGAATGTGAGAGTGTGCGTGCGTGAGAGTGAGAGAGCGACGAAGTGAAAGAGAGATAGCAAATGACAGAGAGCAAAAGTTACTTTATCCCGGTAACGATCTGGCAACACCAACAACAACAGCAGCAGCAGCAAGCAAAAGAAATTGCGTTGCGGCAATGGCAACAATTTGCAGCAATAAGCTTTAAAAAATTATCGGGTTAAAAATGTTCATGTGTATTATCATCAGCAGCAACAACATCATAATAATCGACAATTGACAACTAAAAAAAAGTAAAAGAAAATATATATATATAAAAAAAAAACGCCACGGGCATTTTAGTGAAGAAAAAATCCAATTTGAAACTCTTTTAATGTGTAACAAATTTGAATTGAGAATTCAACCAACAAATTCAACGACAACAAATCCAAATCGAAGTAAGACACTATCAGCAGCAATACAAAAACAACAGCAAACGACTTGTCGCTGATAGGTAAATCCATATAAAGCGCCGCATCAGCTGCAATTGTGCGATAAGGTGAGCAAACATTCAAGCTGGCAACATTGTGCGAGTGTGTGTGTGAAAATATACATGTGTGTGTGTGTGGTTGGTCAGCACAACTAAAACGATGGGTGGGAGGGGGAGGATGCGTCGATTGCATAGCTCAATTTGTGCCTGCATATTCTAGAAACAGCTGCAGAAATTTCTGCACGCCCACGCGCCTGACACTCGCGCGCCATTTTAGCTTCAACTTTCTCAAGGAAGTTGGAGCCATAACAAAGCTTTACACAAACATACATACAATACATGCACATAAACATACATATGTACATTATGCTGCAATGGCGCCTCAGCATATGCTATAGCAATTTCAAGAGCGAGCTGCGTGTGAGCAGGACAACAGTATAGATTCTATTGCTGGTCTCTCTGTGCGAGAGAGAAGTTCTGTTTATGTTTTGGTAGAAAGGTCATACGGGCAATTTTCTTGGTTTTTTTTTTGTCATATTCACCTACCGCAAAGGCATGTGCAAGTGCATTACTGTATTATAGGTCTGTGTCGGTTATTGTGTGCTTATGGGTGTGTGTGTGAGTGTTTCATATTCCAATAAAATTGATTGAAGGACATTTGCGTGCTCTCTCTCTCTCTCTCTCTCTGTTGCGTTTTTAAATGGACACTCGCAAGTTTGGCGCTATTTCGTCAGGTTATTATGCAAACAGAGAACTCCAATTGGAAATATGTGTGGGGGAGCAATTTCCAATATGGCCGACGTGGTCTAAGCTAAAAACCCACACATTTCGAGAAAAACAAACAAGAGCCATACCGCCGAGTGTGCTCGACTATAAGACACCCGGTACTGGTGTATTTTGTATTAGTATTGTCTCCAAATTTGTTTATAAAATACAGTCAGTGTTATCAAGCATTTTCCGAAAAATAAAGACAAAGTGGCCAAGGAAAACAGAAAAAAAAGATGATAAAACTAAAAAAAAAGGAGAGACAAACTTTTTTTTTCCTATTTTTTTATTATTTAAAAGTTATAAAGCATCTTCAATGCTTTTTTATACGAATGACAACAAGTTTGGTGTCGATGCAAACTGAATCTGCAGAAGTAAAGTATACATAAGCATATAATTGAAAAATTTTATAAAATATACATTTACTTAATTGTCAAAATTGCATTAAACGTCTCTTTTTTTAGACAATTTCTCAATTTAGTTTTTACCAAACTAACTTGGCTACAAACTCTCTGCTTCTGCATTCGACCATGACAATGGTAGAAGAGTCAGAGCGATAGTGACCACTTCTGAACAAAGGTTATTGCCTGCAGAAAATTTGTCGTATTTTCAACATTCCCCCATTTTAAGAGGTGAAGTTTGGCGTACTTTGAAACGGTTTTCGTCTTTATATCGTTTCTAATTTCAAAAAATTCAAAAATTGGCAGTATATAATCCTTTTTGTATTCAATTTAATTGAATCAAAAAAACTTCCGATTTTTCTCGACGAAATCAGTTAAAAACCAGACAAATCTATCCGAAAAAAGGCCAAATTGGCATCACTGGATACAGTAACTCTTAAGAACATACAGACGAATGTAATAAAATCACGCCTTCTTCTGTCTGCTACACACCTACATACATACATATGTATATTATTATCAACAAACTTAATAAACCCTTTGCGCTTTTCAAGTACAAGGTCCAGAAACCCCCAAAAGCATGAATAAAACGAGGTGAGGAGCTTTCAGCTTCTAGACTGACATTGAACTTGAATGACGACACCACTATCTATCTGAGTTAAATAGATATGTACATCCATATGTACATATGTCTGTATGTACCTAATATTATTATCCGTTAAAAGTAAGGGTGCTGCAATAACAGCTTTTAAGCTGCTGCTTTCACCAATGTGCAGAACTGCATCTCAACAGTTTGTTGTTTTTATGTGCAGCCAATACAGAAATATCAATCGATAAGCATTGTTATTGTAGTCTGTGACACACACACATACACACATTTATGCATTTGCCCGCCATTTTAAAAGTTTAACACGAAGCTTTGCATACCGTAAATGTCGACTGCATTTTCGGTGGGCGGCGGGTGAATGAATTTTCATCTCTTTCTCTCTCACTCTCTGTTGGAATGTGTGAGTGTGTTTGTGTATGGAAAGAAAACGCAATCGCAAAATGAAAGTGAAAATGTTTTTGTTGTTTTCTTCATTGTTGCGTCTTCTTCTTGGACTTTGCTCTATTTATCGCACATTGTGCTTGTGAAACCAAACGGATGCTTAACCCTTAAGCAGTGTCGCAATTGTTGCTCACTCGATGCCAGTGTGGCCAGATTGCCAGATTGACCCGCTGCCGAGGGAACGTGCCCAATTATGTTCAATTCCAGTTAGTTTTTGGGTTGTGTAGCGCAGTCATTGCAATTATAAGACCCTGCCCTGTTTCTCCCCATTTTACTCCTCCTTCTCCGCCCCAACCACTGACACAACATTTTTTTTTTTCGGCTGACAGCAGCAGATGATTTTCCGGTTTGCGAAAGCAGCAAAAAAAAAACCAGAATGAAAGCAAATTTTTGGCACGTCGCAGATTTGATACTCTTGCATTTGGGACTGATCTTTTTTTTTATATAATAGAGCAGTTTAATTCAATAGAATTGGTCTGAATGTGTAAGACAATACCAAATACACAGGGATTGAAACCGTAATCATAACCGTATCGGTTTACCGGTATCGGTATTAACCGATAAAAATTGGTAACCGTAACTGCAACCAGACTTTTTATTATACCGGTACCGAAAATCCGAAAGTAATCAAACCGAAATAACCGTCAAGAAACCGATTCATTCATAACGGTTAATTTCGGTTTGGTCAAGCAAAAAAATTAGTTATTTTTAAAAATAAATTTGATTTTTACTTCTGCCCATAATTAAATTTATAGGTTGATAAATTTTTGAATATCTGTTTTCAGTTTACATATATTTAACAATTTAAATACTTTTTTTTTTATCCCAATTCTTACCGGTATTTCAAAACTGAAACATTAAGAGAACCGGTAACCGTTACGTAACCGATAGACAAAAATGTTGCATACCGATACCTTAATGCGAACATAGCCGAAACCGTAACTGTAACCCATATTTGATTCGGTTTTATGCCCTGCAAATAATTAATCTGTAAGATTGGTTGAGATATGTTAAGAAACCAGCAAGTTTTTCATACTAAAGTTGAAAAGTTTGATTTTTGACCGATCGTTTCTATGGCATCCATATGTTATGCTCATCCAATTTTAACCATTTTTGGTCCTGATGAAAAAGACTATATCCAACACACAACCTGTGGGATTGTTAGAAATATTTCAGGAAACATTTTAAGGCTTTGTTAACGATCGATCAGAACCAAGAAGAGCCTGCACCAATTTTCATTAAGATAGCTTCAAAAATTAGTTTAGAACTAAAACTTAATCAACTCAGCTCAATATTCTGATAAAGAATATCTATTCTTTATGGATTTACCCAAAACATCCTTTAATGCGTCACACATTTCTAAACATAATTTGAATACCCTCCGCAAGGGTATAACATTGTAAATACATATAAAACCAGTTTTGGCCACAGGCTCAGCGCTCAGATTCGAGACTCGGGACCCAGTGCTGCCCTTTTGGAGCAGTTGTGCAAAAAGAGAAGACAGTTAAGTGGTGTGTTTTACATATTTATAGAGCTTAAGTTTTAATTTTGTGGATTTGGCTTAGAAATCAACTGGTTTAATGGTAATAAAACGCGATAGAATAAATGCCACAAGAATTGTGGCACAAACAAAACAAAAGGCGAACGTGTAGAAGCTCTCCTCCGTAAAGATATCGGTGAAAGCGGGTATATCCTGATAAATCTGTTCAATGACAGCCAAAGTGCCCTTGTGTTTCTTCACCATTTTGGACTGTTGTGGAATCTGGAACTATTTCTTCTTGATCGCTTTTTTGCCACCAGCAGCACCGCCACCCAGTTTCTGTTTCTCGGCCTTGGTTAGCACCTTGTTGGTAATCTCCTCCGGTGGAGCTAATGTGGACACGTGTTTATTGCACAGCTGCAGCAGTTCCAATGTATTTAAATTCTCACTATTAAAGCGAATCTCCTTGACTTTGGCTTGCTCTGCAAAGAGGAAATTGGAATCAAATTGATGGATTGATTTGTAATTAAATCAATTTTTTACCTTGCGCTGAATCGATAAGTGAGAATTTAATAAACGCTGGTGAACGATCGCAGACAACTTCCGGTTTGACAACGCACTTGGGATTTGATAGAGAAACCTTGGGCGTGGAGAGCAGGAAAAGAAATTCGCTGTAAAAAGAAGCAAAACATGAATTATAAGTTTTGAAAAAGAGCAAAAAATATCAAGTATAAAATCAGGGACTCTTAAATTGATTTTACAAAGGGAAATAAAAATTATGAGTAAATTATAAAATTGGACCAACATTTGTTGCTTAGGATTGAATAGGAAAATCCAGAAAAACTCAATAAGTCCAAAATAAAATTATTGAAATGTTAGTTGGTTAGATTAATTTACTATTTATATTTACACTGCCGAACCAAATAGGCTCACTGAATTTATTTTCGAAAATGGAGTTTATTTTTTTATTTAAAGAATATAATTTGGAAAACGTATTTCTCCAATATGAACTATTTAATTCTTAAGTAAACAAAACAAAAATGCGCGTTCTAATTTCAATAGTAAATTTTTAACATTCTGTTTTGTGAGTGAGCATCAACAATTTTCGCTTTTTTATCGATCAACCGAATAGACTCAAGGTTTAAAACTTAATATAAATCAAAAATTTACTGAAAAACTTGTTAAGAAATTAGTTGATATAATTTGGTTGTATATGGGTATTTCCAGGATCGCGAACTCGACATTCGCACGACTTTAAATGAAAAAAAAAAATGGCAAAAATTCACATTTTCAAAAAAGTTTTCTCACGTGTTTAATGCATTTTATCAACTCTATTTTTATGATAAAAGACAATCTTTGAAGACCTATCGTTTTTTAATTATTTATAGAAAACAATGCATCGCGAACGCGACCAAAAATGGAAGTCATTTTTGACTTCATCTTGACAAATGCGAAAGTCTGCGAAATGTGGCGAGTAATTTGGAAGAAAATACTCTTAAACCATAATAAAATAATGCAGCTTTCCATTTTCGAAATAATTTTGATATGTAACTACCGTTTTATATATTTTACAAGTTTTCTTAGTAATTTGTAACGTGACATCGCGAACGTGACAAGATTTCCACCTAGGTTTTCCAAGAGTTTGTTCATCAAATGTTATTCTATATTCCGATATATAGCTCTTAGAACTTGTTTTAAATTAAACTTTCAATATTTTTCTATATATTAAAATGGTTTATGTTACAATCTTACTCTCTGACTTAGTGTAATCGTTAAAATACAAATGGTCCATTTTGAAAATCAATTTTTAAGAAAATAGGCAAAAATATGGAAAAAGTGAATTTATTCCTATGTAGAATCTATATGTTCATCCTATTGAATTTTTTCTAGCGTATATTGATAAAAAAAATAAATTGAATACATTTTTGGAAGAAAATTTCACAAGATGTGAGTTTTTAATCAATTTTACGTTTTTCGTCGTGGTGGACCTTTTTCTGGAAATGCCCATATATATTTTTTTTTATATCTTTATATTTATATTTAATATTATTATATATGTTTTTGTTTTTGTTATTGCAGCTGTCTCTGTCAGTGGCTATAGAAGAAACGCCTCAAGCTGACGCCGACACCGACTAAAATGTCAACGGAGCGGGAGCTGGCGGGCGGACCAGCTCAGCTCCATACGCTGCCGTTGACATTTCAGCCCGATTTGGGAACTGCGCTGCAGCTGAATTCCGTTGGCATCATTGGCAAGGTTTATGGTGGTAAGTGTGCCATCCAATTATTCTCATTTAAATAAGCAATTATTTCATTTTTTACTGCACATCACAATTATATTATATATTTTCATTATTTATTACTTTTAATACATTTTTGTCGACCACGTACTTTTTTTGTTTCGTGAAAATCTATCTTTACCATATGCTGCGTTGCATACTGCGCATGTTTCGTAATCGATAAACTGGGTGCTGGGGAAAAGCGCTTTTCCAACCCTATTGCCATCATAGCCCCCATTCACCCATTTCCCCATTCCCCCGTTCCTTGCCGCCCACACTCACCGTGTGGATTTTACATTTTCCGCAAACGGATCAAACTGCACTGTGATGCGTTTGACGCCTTTCAGGTTGACGCTCTTCAGCTGTTTTCCAATGGCCGACACAATGCCGCCCGAACGGCGAAGTGTGCCGCTAAATGGCACCGACATTTTAAATGCAATTTATCAATTTATCAACACAATTTGAGGGAAAACAATTTGCAAGTTGGTTTTATAACAACGTGTGTGTTTGTGTTCGTGCGTGACCAGCGTTGCCGGCAAAAAAAAATAGATAAGGTGGCAATCTTGGCAACGGTGGCATATTTGACAATATTTAACTCTTTTCAGAAAAGTTGTTAAATATCAACATTTATTTAAGAATAACAACTTATTTTGATGCTAGAACTTTTGAAACTTTCAGGAGTTTTGTTTATTTTTTCGATTTAAATTTTTCTTAGAATATTATATAAATTTCTTAATTTCTTTACCACGCGAAGAGTGACGTGCGCCAAACCAATTTTAAAATGAGCTTTAATATTTTAGAAAATTTAAATTTTCTTGGTTTATTGAATTTGTACTTAGTTGAATTGTAATAAATAATTATATATTTTAAAAAATTTAATGGGACTAATTGTCGATAAATCACCTAGCACAACTATGTGGCAGCTTTGGCCCAACTTTGGCAATTATTGCCAGACTACAGCAATAGCATTGCTCAACACTATAAACAAACTTGGCAGCACTTATGTGTTGCCATTCTGAGTTTAACAGCGCCAATTTGAGTTAACATTAGATTTATTAACCAATTTATTTATTAAATAATCAACTCCAAATAATATTTGGTAAAGTTACAAATCATAAATTAATAATTTCAATCTGAAAGATTATTCAAAATGCACAAAATGCGTCACTTCTCACAAGTCGCGAGGCAACAGAATGCAGCCATCCCTCTCACACACACCAACCCCCAGCCAAAGTGCTTTGCCCTCATTTAAGTGTGGTTAGCATACAGTATGCGTCTCACTCACACACGTCGCGAGTAAAATTTTTGTGTTTGCTGCGGGACGTCCAAGTGTGAAAAACTGAAGAAAAATTGCATTTTTTGCATAATGCGCGACGTGAAAAGCTAACAAAAGTTGTTAAAAAGCAAAATTCAATAGTCTGGCTAACGTCTGTGTATAGTTTCGGCAGCGCATAGTGTTCGGGTGCACAAAAACGACGTCTCGAAAAAAATACAAATATACGTGCACACATTTTTTGCTGCCCAATCTAAAACGCATACAAAAGCATTTTCTTGCTGTAGAAGCGCCACCGTCGTCGTCGTCGTCGTCGCCGCCGTTTGTTCAGCGGAGCACCCAGCACACCAGAAATTTTCACACATATACACAAACGCCCACACGTATTCAGACACAGAGAAATTCTGATAAAGAAGCATAAAAAAAAGAATTTGTTCTTAGTTGTATTACAAAAACACAACAAAAAAGTTATTTAAGATCATTAGAGATATACATAAACACACATATGTATATGTAAATGCATATGTAGATGTACATACAAACATACATATAACGAAAGCTGTGCCTACATTTGTGTTCTTTTCCAATACTACAATAACAACAACAATAAGAATTATAATAATAATATTATAATAGAGAATATAATTAACGAGACTCGTCATTAAATTCAACGCATTTGTAAACGCGTGATCCTGTGCGATAATTCCAAATAAATTAATATTACGCCCGCAACAACAAAACTAAATGCGAAAATCAACCAAACGAATAAAACTACTTTAAAGTGTGATAAGCAAAAGGCTGAAATCAAAAAACAAAAACAAAGTATAATAATTAGTAGGAACGAAAAGCAACAAAACCAACAACTACAAGAACAATCAATTACATTTAAAGCAGAGAGAGAGAGAGAGAGAGCAACAACAACCAACAAACACACACTGAATACCTTTGTATACACTCTTACATTTCTTAAACAAGTACTAGTGCAAAATGTATCCAGTTGGACAACGTAAGTGGCGATTGCAAAGCAAATACAACCAAACCAGACTACAAATCTGCCACATGTTACATACAGAGACCCCCCCAAGCCCCACCCCCTTCAGTGTTCTATGCACTTGTGTGTTGGTGTTCTACTTTTGCAAATACAAACACACTCATACAACGTCGCGACGCCCGTCGTCGTTTGTCTTTGCAAACACAATTCTTCAAATCGTTAAATGAGAAATGAATGAATGCGTAAAATAACCGAGGGCGAGGCACTCAGACAATTGAGTGTAACTGTAAAGTGCAATATGCTCAATAGCTACAATAAGACAATGCACAACCTAACAGAAGATAAAGAAGATGATTGCACTCAACTGTAGACTCATAGGTGGCGCTTTATTTGAGCGCAAGTGAGAAAGAGAGCGATTGAAAAAGAGACACATGTGCGCAAATTTGGGTCAACGACCGCATCGCAATAGTTGAGCTTTAGAGAGCGGTAAGGGAGGGGGGGTATTCATTCGATTGCTCCTTCAAAGCTGAGTTCAAAAGCATCATTCAAATTGCGTCGCATTTTTGTTGTTTTAGCTTTTTGCGTATCAGCGGGTGACATCTGTCGCATTGTTTTCAATAGAGATGACTTTATAATGTTAGCCGATAGTAATTAAACTGACTTAAATGTAGAACATTAAAATCTCCCTTTTACACCCGCCCTCTTTACAATTATACCCAAACACATGTGGCAGATTTATTTGATTCATATTGTTATTAATAATAAAAATGATATGGAGAAAGATTGAGTTGAAGGAATCTGTAACTAAAATATTAATCGCACTCTATATATATTCAACATTTTTTTTATTATCGCCTTCTCTTTTCATTTATCATTTCATTCATATATATTTTTGATTTTTCAAACATGATGATTGGCCGTTTGATTTGATTATGGTTTTTTGTTTGTTTTTATTTACATATATTATGATTTTAATTTTCTTTTGTTTGATTTTTGACAATTTTGATTTTGATTAAATTTTCTTTTTATAGAGTCACAGTGGACCACTCCCTCGCCCACGCGGCCTCAGAGCCCCTCTCAGGCGCAGACTAGCTTCGACACGCTCACATGTAAATTTTCTTTCCAACCAAAACCAAAAATTACTAAAACTAAAAACTACTAAACTAAACAAAAAAATCCAAAAAGAAATTCTAAAATTGAATTTGAAAAGCTAAAAACTGTTGTTTATGTTCTTTAGTTGATGTTTGAGACAAAAACACACAAAAATTTAACCCAAAATAAAACCAAAAAAGTCTACACTACTAACCCAAAAGTCTACACACTAATATTTTTCATAGTAATGTGCAAAATTTTTACTAACAATATTTTTCGTTTCATGTAATGTTTGTTTGCCCTTTTCCATTTGTTTTCTTTCTTTTGTGGAATGAAATCTCCGTGCACACAGTTTAAAAACTAAAACTCTACACTAATAACTATAATAAAAATAACTGTGTAAAGCGCCTTATCCTTATCGTTATTTGTTTTGAGCGCTCCAAATACCGTTATACTAGTTGTATACTCTTGTGTTTCATGTAGTGCAACAACAACAACAATTTGCATGCCACGTTCTCAATTAGTTAATTTGTTAATTAGCTAGTTTGTTGAATAGTCGTTGATTTTTTTTTGTATTTAACCTTTGCAGAGTGTAATTTATATTATTTATTCACGAAATGTGTAATGCATAAAATATGTACAAATTTATTATTATTTATTTAATGTCAACTTAAAGCTGTTGACCAAATATTAATATAAAATTTAAAGTAAATATTTATAGTTAAATTTAAATTTAAAATTCAACTGCAAAGATAAAACTAATCGAATAAAATACAGTCGAACTTCCCCAACTCGAATTACCATAAACCAAAGATAAATTTCGAATTATGTAGACTTGGACTTGTGGAATTCTTTTTTTTTTTAAGTTTATTGTCACTCGGTTTAGTTCGAGTTAAAGAAAATTCGAGCTATTGACATTCGAGCTATGGAAGTTCGACTGTATCTTGAATATAGCCATGTCCGTCTGTTGCAATCTATTCTATATACCTGAATCAATCTCACAAATTATTTATTATTTATTGTCGATCATACCTGTTTTATAATGATTAGTAATCATAATCATTAGTAATTAGATTATTTTTGTTTAAAAGTCGAAATTACGATTATTTTCGGTTTTGCCCAATTATTTAATGATTACGATTAAAAAAAATCAGAAATAATATAAAATTATTACAATTATTCAAAAATATTTAGAAATAATCAAAAATAATCAAAAATAATCTCTCTGATTATTTCGGATTATTTCTGATTACTTATGACTATTTAAAATCAAATTATTTTAAATTTTCACAATCAAAGTAGCCAAAATAATCAGAAAAAATCAGACATAATTCGAAATAATCAGAAAGATTATTTTGTATTATTTTTTTTCTGATCATTGTTGAATAATTGTAATAATTTTAGATTATTTTTAATTTTTTGTAATCGTAATCATTAAATAATCACAACTTTTTCAAGAGTGAATTATATAGTCACTACGATTATTTCCAAAAATAATCTAATTGATTAGTAATTCTAATTGAAATTAAACAGGTATTTTGTCGACTATGTCCTGCTTAACTTTGGTTAAAATAGAACCACTATATCATAGAAATGATCGTTTGAAAATCAGGCTTTAATATGAGGAACTTGTTTCTTCTCTCAATTATTCCAAGCAAATTTCACAAAATGTAAGAATGAGATTACTTAAAATTTGAATTCACACCTCTGCAAGGGTATTAAATCTTTGGCATGCCAAATATAAGATTTTCTTTCTTGTTTTTTTAAGCTACCTGTTCGTATGCTATTATTTTGTAGACTAATCGATTTATTGACCACCACTTGCAGCACCACCAGCGCCCGGTTCTTCGGTAAATCCCACCGCTGTCACCAGCCCCAGTGCTCAGAATGTGGCTGCCGGCGGTGCCACAGTTGGCGGCGCTGCTGCCGCCGCTGCGGCACAGGTCGCCTCTGCTCTGGGCTCCACCGGCAGCGTGTCGGCGGCAATTGCCGCTGCGACAGCTGCATCGCCCACCACCCAGCCGGACATGCCGGTGTTTACATGCCCACGTCGACCGAATCTGGGCCGGGAGGGCAGACCGATTGTGCTGCGGGCCAATCACTTTCAGGTGACGATGCCGCGTGGCTTTGTGCATCACTACGATATCAACATTCAGCCGGATAAGTGTCCGCGCAAGGTGAACCGTGAGATTATCGAGACGATGGTGCATGCCTACAGCAAGATCTTTGGGGTGCTCAAGCCCGTCTTCGATGGTCGCAACAATTTATACACTCGCGATCCGTTGCCCATTGGTAACGAGCGTTTGGAGCTGGAGGTGACATTGCCGGGGGAGGGCAAGGATCGCATCTTTCGTGTGACGATCAAGTGGCAGGCTCAAGTGTCGCTGTTCAATCTGGAGGAGGCACTGGAAGGTCGCACCCGTCAGATACCCTATGACGCCATATTGGCCCTTGATGTGGTGATGCGTCATTTACCCAGCATGACATACACTCCGGTTGGTCGCAGTTTCTTCAGCTCACCCGATGGCTACTATCATCCATTGGGTGGCGGTCGTGAGGTTTGGTTCGGTTTCCATCAGAGCGTTAGGCCCTCGCAATGGAAGATGATGCTCAACATTGACGGTAAGTATCTGCCACATTTTTCCAAACATTTTGCAAAGCCAAACTAATATTTTATTTCCAAATTCTTGACTTGCAGTTTCGGCCACCGCCTTCTACAAGGCACAGCCCGTCATTGACTTTATGTGCGAGGTGCTGGACATACGCGACATTAACGAACAGCGCAAGCCACTCACCGACTCGCAGCGCGTCAAGTTCACCAAGGAGATCAAGGGGCTCAAGATCGAGATCACACACTGCGGCCAAATGCGTCGCAAATATCGTGTTTGCAATGTCACACGTCGTCCTGCTCAAATGCAATCGTAAGTCATCAACAGAAGGGAAATTGATGTGGTGAAAAAGCGGCAAAAATTTGATATAGTTCGATCCGAGTTGGAATCTTTACAGTAGTTGTAGACTATTCTTTTGATTGTTTTTATATCCGATGCTTAAAAAATAAGTAAAAGGGGATATTGTATGTAACAGGGAGAAGGAAGCATCTCCGACCCTATTAAGTATATATATTCTTGATCAGCATTAATAGCCGAGTCGCTATAGCCATGTCCGTCTGTCTGTCTTTAAGAGCTAGAGCAACCAAATTTGACACACAGACTTCTATAAACCCCACGCAGATCAAATTTGTTTCAAATTTTTGCCACACCCCTTTCCGCCTCCGTAAATCGCGAAAAGCCACCACACGCACAGTTTTCAAGATATTGGGAGTCTTTCACTAATAAACGTTAACTACTATTCGTAATCGTAACAAGATCGGACAAATAGAAAGGTGGTAATGGCTGATTTAAGTTTTTAAGCAGTGCAAGTGCCTAAAAGCATAGAATAAAAAATGTTTTAAATATATTTAAATAAGTTTCGGGTGTCCTATAGTCGGATGCTCCACTTTAGCCTTTCCCACTTGTTTTTATTTGTGCTTCTACTTATGTAGATGTTGATATAAAATTGTTTATCACCTTAACTTTAGATAGGAATTAAAAGGATTAGCTACAGTTCATTGTCAAGGCTACAATGAAATAAATTGTTGAATGCATATTTAATTATCCTCTCGGGAAAATGTTTTAAATGCAGTTCAAAGGTGTTTCAAAAGTGTACATACAGCTGCGGTCAAAAAAATAGTAGTGCCTGCTATGATCTTACAAAAGCTCAAAATTTAAAGACTTTTAATTTATCCAAATTTTTTGTTTAATTTTTTTAAGATACGTTATTATATTGTAAATCCATCTGAGAAATCAAAGATAGTGAACAGTTATTATTTTTCGACTTAGCAATTTTTTTCTTGTAATAGTCTGAAAAATGGGCGGTCAAAATAATAGTAGTGAATGCCTTAAAAGTGGAAAAAAAGGATATTAAGCAGAAAAGGCACTTGATTTGATATTTATAATTGTAATTTGATAATTTTCTATAAATTGTATAAAAAATATTTCGCTTAGAGTTGTTACAATGGGGCGTGGCAAGCATTGCACTCCAGAAAAGCGTGCTCCCATAAACAATTTATTTCTAAAAGGATAACGTTTAAGGAAGTGGAAAAATTTGGTTAGATGATTGCCAACCATAATCAAAAACGCCATTAAGTAGTCGCCAAAATAGGATAAATGTGGAAGACCTCGATCCATGTCCAAAAGACTAGTGACAAAAGTAGTGAGGTTTTTGAAACGCGACCCTTTTGCTCCTGCAGCACTTATAAAAAATAACTTTGGTATGGACCAAAGTGTGTAAAACATTCTTAGATGTATGCGAAATAATAATCTGGCAGAAAGAAGCCCGTGAAAAAGTCCGTTATTAAAAAAAATACCTGCCCAAAAGCGATTTCGATTTGCTAAGGATCATCTGAATTAAACCTAGAGAAATAAAGAAACCTCTAGTGGTCGGATGTGTCCAAAATTATTTTTTTTGCTGATCGAGGATCTCGACAACATGTAAGGAATCCGTTAAAGTCCGAATATCAGCCCAGATTCACCTGCAGGACCATCAAACATTGTGGTATGAGAATAATAACCTGGGCGCATTTTCACATTCCTGGGTCCAACCCATGTAATGGATCATAACCATAATGGAAAGGCACGAACAAGTGAAAATTCTGCAGAACACTGTGCTACCGTATTTTTCAGATGATATGCCGATAATTTGGAGGTTCCAACAGGACATAGACCCAAAGCATATCAGCAAATCTTCGAAAGAATGGTTTACGTAGAAAAAATTAATGTAGTGGAGTGGTCACCACGGTCCCCCGATCTGAATCCCATTGAAAATTTGTGGTCCGATATGAAGAAGGATATTGCCAAGCATCAACCAACAAATAACATTCATCTTTGGAAGATCGCTAGGAGCGCCTGGAGCTCAATACAAACAGAACGATGTAAAAGCCATGATCCGTCGTTGTAAGGCGGTAATTCAAGATAAAGGCTTCACAACAAATTATTAAATTTGTTAATTATTAAGTGCATTTCACATATCTAACCTTTTAAATAAAAAAAAAGGGGTTTTGAATCGTTTTCATCATTAAAATATTTGAATATGTTCATCACTACTATTATTTTGACCGCCCATTTTTCAGGCTATTGCAAGAAAAAAATTCCTAAGTCGAAAAATAATAACTGTTCACTATCTTTTATTTCTCAGATAGATTAACAATATATTAACGTATCTTAAAAAAATATATAAAAAATTTGGATAAATGAAAAGTCATTAAATTTTGAGTTTTTGTAAATTCATTGCACGCACTACTATTTTTTTGACCGCAACTGTATGTATAGGTTTATGAGTGCCAACAAATTTTAAAGCGAAATGCTTCTCATAGCTTGTATGAATTTCGTAGCTTAGGTCAAAGATATACAATGCATAGATTCTTAGCATATATTTAATTATTTTTCTCTAATTGAATTCAACCTAATTCCGTTTTAAAATCGACCAAATATCCATTTTGAAATCGATTTATTAACGCAAACTAATCTCAA